>JADBJO010005655.1:40000-47500 GCA_016801955.1 Conus betulinus | reverse complement strand
CCCAGTTTCTGTCAAGGGTCAAGTTTGCTATGATCTGAAACGGGAAGACTGTAACCATGCAGTCGCGTTTTATCCACTTCTTGCTGCGTTTTTCTGAGTGTCGCTCAAAATTTCTTGACCACCTCAACAGGCATCTGATCTCTTTGACTGGTTGGCGCCAGGGGGTATTATGAAAGAAGTGTAGAATGCCCTGTCACGTAGTCTCCGACCAGAATGGTTCTCCACAGCATTACCATCACCACTCTCCTCCTCCTCCTCCTCAAATCAGCATAAAAAAACGTCTAAACTTCTACGGCTCTGGATGCTCTACTCTCATGGTGACCTAAGTTTCGATGATTTCCTCTCCACATCTATGCCCTGGGAGAGTTCTTGTCCAGACTGTCAGTATCAACAAGTTCATGGGACTTTCCTTGGACGGGCGTGACGGTCCTCTCCAGAGAGGGGCGTTCACTCATGCTGGTTCGGTGACCAGGCGATCAATGTTCGTCAGTAGGGGGCTCAGTGGGTGGTGTCCTGCGTATGCTGGATCAGAACATGGGCCACTGAAGACCATGGAAGCGACTCGGGGGCAGCGCAGTGTCTCTTCTGGTGGAATGCCTCATGATCAGTTAATGCTGATTACTTACTCCCCGTGGACTGCTGGCGCAAGGGGTGAGATGTGACAAACCAAGGTGTGGCTGTGAACGTGGAATACAAACGAACGGCGTGGGAATAATGCCTTCAAATGCCAGGAAGGATAAGACAAAAAAAAAAAACACACACACACACACACACACACACACACACCCAAACCTGAAATACTTGTGCACCGTAGGAAGAAAAACACATGCACTACTAAACCGACGGTACTTGCGATACCCAAAAAACCGGAACACCCCCGTTCTCCCCCACACACACACACGCACACACACACACACACACACACACACACACACACACACACACACACCAGTACCACCACCACCACCACACAAAAAGTCCAAAGCTCGTCCATAAATCCTGTAATGTACCTGCATCACGGAAGAAGAAATCCAAACGTGCGCCAGGCTTGAAACGGCCTGAAGTGATCGGCTGGTCGAAAATAAAACTGAAATTGGACCCAGAGCCAGTAGTAGAGTGTCTTCAGCCACAGCCATCAGAAAAGCTGGCGTGGGCCATCAAATGCAATACCTGAAGACTCACACAGCCAACGACCCTTCTGTTGGCTTTCCCCAGGTAACTGAAGACGTTAATAGAGCATAAAAGGGGCCGACCACACCAATTACTACATCAACCGATGGTCATCCCCCTGACACACGAGTAGGGCAGGAAAGGAGTGCCAAGAAATTGATGCAGCTGCTCTCTCTCTCTCTCTCTCTCTCTCTCTCTCACACACACACACACACACACACACACACACACACACACACACACACACACACACACACACACACACACAGAAGGACGTCAAGTTCGGTCAGCAAGGTTAGAGGTGAGGGAGTGTCTCGGGGTCGTCTAGTGACCCCAGACCTAAACGGTCAGCTCGTCCATCAAAACACAACGATGCCCTGACCACTGGCCTTATTACCGACAGTAGCCCATAAACTAGGGCAATATCCTGAGAAGGTCGTTAATTGGTGTTACGGATCAAAGTGTTCTTGAGTTGACTGGTTCACATCCAGAACTGTACATGTTGACTTTCGAGCTTCAGGATGAAAACGAAAACTGAACGTGGCGTTTATTGAACGAAAAATGCACGTACGTACAACAGAAATAAATAATCGTTTATCAAAATCTTTCCCATACACTGTGGGTGCAGTTGCATCCATGCGTTTACTCAATGTTTCATATTTCAATCATTATGCAAACAATAATACTGAATTTTCTTGACGTTGGTAGTAAACGGTTCAAGTATGCGCTGCCCCCAAAAAATGATGCAATTCGGTCGCTTCATAAGCAAGCAAACAAAACCACAAAACATCGTAGAAGAAGCGTCTGCAAACTTAAAGAATGTGCTAGGTCATGGTTATCAAACCTTGTAGACTGTTCCAAGCATTTCGATCGGTCAACCGACGTGATTTTCGAGCCTTGTGGAAAAATTCCATGCATGCTGATCGGCCATGGCCATGCTACGTTACGTTTCCCGAATGTCCTAGGCCATTCCATGAATTTTCATTGGCTATGCTACGTACGGTACTTCATGCATTTCGTTAAGCTGTGTTGAGCTTCGCTTCTTGAGGTTTTGACAATGTGCCATGCAGGTTGACTGGATATGCTACGCCATATGTGTTGAGCTTTCTAGTGTGTTCTACGCATTTCTCTACGCTACGTCAAGTTTCTTTTTAAATTATTGTTCATTTCGTACTTCAGTATGCATGACGGGAATTTGGTTCGATAGAGATCACGGCTTGTTCTGGGAATAGTTTGTCCTCGAAGACTTCCGACCGACCAAAAGGGCACATAATTATCATCATTGTCATTGTTGGAGTGAACGAGAGACTGGTCTATGGAATCTGTTGGAGATGGAAGACACATCTATGGAAACTCGCGTTGGAGTGGAAAGTCAACAGTCACGTTGGAGTGGAAAAGTCAGCAGTCACGTTGGAGTGGAAGGTCAACAGTCACGTTGGAGCGGAAAGTCACACTGCAGATGAGGCTTGAAAACCACTCTTCCCTGAAGGTTCAAATGAAAGACACGTTGGAACTGAAGCTTGAAAGTGATATTGGAACTGAAAGTCAAGTCAGAGCTGAAATCCACAAGTGGCAATAGAAATAGGACTGGAACTAAAAATTGAAAGCCATGTTAGGGCTGAAAGTTCAAAGTCACGCTGGAGTTGAAAAGTCACGACAGACTCAAACGACAGATCGTTGTTAAAAGTAGAAAGTCACGCCGAACTGAAAGTCACGCCTTAGTTATAAAGTAGTTTTGAAGGTCACATCGGAGTTGAAAGTGGAACATCACGCTGGTGTTGGGAGTTACGTTTTGGCTGAAGGTGGAAACTCAAATTGGAGCTGAAAGTGGAAAGTCATACTGGATTTGAAAGTCGTGGTGGAGATGAAATTTGAAGGTCACCTTTGAGCTCCAAGTGAAAGCCAGGCTAGAGCTGAAAGTGACGGCTCCTCATGTGGACCGCTGTGACGTCAGGGACCGCTGCAGTACCATCCGGTGACCTAACGTCAGACGAGGTTCTAATGTGTCCTGAACGGCAACCTGAATGTGCTGTGTAGACATTAGCGGTCTTGGGATTAGGGCAGTAACGTATCCACAGATCGTTAGTCGGTACTACAGACGGGTGGAGTGTACTTATGTTCCTGGCTGATTCAGACCGACATCTTTATAATCTGCTTTAAAACAACAAAAAGAAAGAAAGAAACAAACAAACATACTCGTAATTTTTATTACCCAATGACGTCTATACAGACCACGAAAAGCAACTGCTGACCACATGATCATGTTGAAAAACCACAATCATGAAACAACATAGGAAAAGAGCGATCCTTCAGTCAGAAATAAAGCGTTGAATTCTCTGTGGGACGAAAAGTCGCGCGACTCTTTTCCGATAAGTTGACAGCCAGACGAAATGCCTGTGGGATGAAGCGTCACCACTTCTTTTTGTTTCTTAACAGACCGATCATTCTTCTGAGCTTTTCACTTATTTATTCTGACAGATACATATACAACTTCGCGTCAGACCTTGCAATTTATATATTTATATATCGCTATTTGTACACCATAGGGGCAGACTGGCTATTCAACGTCCTGCTTATCGAACTGCCCATGACTTTCTATGCATTTTTATTGACTACGCCACGTGGCACTTCTCTCGATTTTTCTTACATATCATTCACATTTGGTTCCGCTATATCAAAACTCTCGAATATTCTTTCTCTTGTTTTGGGGATCGCTGTTAATAGCCGAACAGATACTTAAAATCTGCGTCGTTTCGACAAAGTAAAGACTTCTGCCCTGGACGTAATTTTATGATGCATGAGAATTAACTCTGGTGTAAGATGAATCCGCGTTCCAGGACCACTAAAACATACCAGGGGTCTGCCTTTCCATTGTAACAGTCCACCTTGGCTATAAAGCATTACTCAGGTCTCGTTGAAACATCGGTTACAACCAGTGGAGCTTCCTTCCTACCCCCTTCTCGCTCTCTCCCTTCTAATCAAGTTTGTATACCGTTGATGATGCTCGTATTACCAAACGGAAATGGCGTTATCACTGACGCCTTGTTTGTTAATTTTTGCTGCATATCTTCCATATTTAACGACGGATTATATGGATATTGGAGAAAAAAAAAAACTTATTAAAACTGATTCACCTATCAGTGTCATCGACTCTCACGTTCTCTGCTTTTCAGTGCCTCTCTTATCTTTCCCCCTCTTTGTTTTTTTTGTTTTGCATGTTTCTCTCAGCCTTTTTCCTCCCCTCTCTCCCTATCCTTCCTCTCTCCCCTGCTCTTTTTTAAAACACAAAGTGATATGGGTTAGTTGTACCAATCTGCTGACAGAACAAACGAGTCAGCAAACATATATTGCACGTATTATGCTTGCCTCCTCCTCCTCCTCCTCCTCCTCCTCAACAACAACAACAACAACATCAACACCGTCATCTTCATCACCATCATTATCATCATCATCATCATCATCATCACCATCTTCATCATAATTCATCATCATCATCATCATCATCATCATCATCATCACCACCACCATGATCATCATCATCATCATCATCATCATCATTATCCCCAGACTGACAACGCAGAAGATACGCCGGGTTGTCGCTGAAATCTCTAATCATCACAGAAGACATGGCCATTGTCGCTGAAATCTTTAATCATCACAGAAGACACGGCCATTGTCGCTGAAATCTCTAATCATCACAGAAGACATGGCCATTGTCGCTGAAATCTCTAATCATGACAGAAGACATGGCCATTGTCGCTGAAATCTCTAATCATGACAGAAGACATGGCCATTGTCGCTGAAATCTCTAATCATGACAGAAGACATGGCCATTGTCGCTGAAATCTCTAATCATGACAGAAGACATGGCCAAAGGACAGAGGGTAGGAAGAATGGAACGGGAGATGAAGCAGACAGCCAAAGGGACACAGCAGGCGAAATGGAAAGGGGGGAGAAGAGGGAGAAGGACGCAGGGTAGGGGGGGGGGGGGGGGGGAAAGCCGGTGTGGGGGATGGGGTGGCGGATGAGCCCTCCGTAAGAAAGTGGGTGAAGCCAAAAATGTGCAAACCATTTCATATCCAGCAGGTCCCCAAGCACTACATTTAGAGAATTTCACGTGCTAACAACTCCAGCAGCTAGCTAGCTCTTGGCATAACAAAAATGTGTGTCTTGTTTTCATTATTTCCGTCTTTGCCTGTTTTGGTTTTGTCTTGCTTTGTTTTTGTTTTTTTTTTTTTCCTCCTTTTTTTTTTTCTGTTTCTGAGTGCATGTATATCTGAGGAGAAAAAAAAAACAGCCTCCAAAACGTTGGTGCTATCTAGTTTTTTATGTCGCTTCCGCAAATAAGTCAAGTTACGTTCGCGTTGACACTTAAGTTGTTTTCGTTTGTCGGAAAAGAACATAATCGACTGCGACCGAAAATAGGAAGACGGTTGTACTAGCCCACCACGTTTCTTTTTTTTTTTTTTTTCTGCGAACGTTTGTACTCCACGATTTTTGTTAAATTTTCTCCTGTCAGCAAGGGCATGATAGGCTTATCAGCAACGAAACAGTCTGCGTTTGTATTTAACAAAGTAATCATAGTCATTGGGAAATGATGAGATTTTGTGACCAGCAGACTTCTGCCTGACAATCACAAGGCATATTTTGTAGTGGTCTGATGCGGTAGGGGTTTTGTCTGTTTTGTTTTTCTTGGTTTGTTGTTGTTGTTGTTGTTGTTGTTGTTGTTGTTAATATTTGATATCGTAATTTGATTGAACCTTTTTCACTGACAAGATTTTTCAGCCAACAGAAAGTGTTTACAGCTGTAGACTCGAAACAACTCGTCATAGAGCAGAATGTGGAAACAAATCTAGGGTGATATATAACTCATTTCAATTCATAGCAAACAGCCAGGTAAGACTGACCTGGGGAAAAAAAAAGAAATATGAGACGCTTCGAACGATTCATACAAACATCATCAGTTTGTTGCGAGAGAGATTACGTCAGACGTGTTCTGACGTTGTGAGCATAGTTTAGAAAACAGATGAAAGCATCTGGCACAACACGCTGACCTCGACCACTCGCTATCAGAAACATCACGGTCTGACACTCGGTAAGAGCTCAAAAAAGATGGAACAACATTGGTTAGAAGTGACAGTGTTATAGTCACTCGCATCCTTTCAGGAAGCAGCTTTGCTGCCATTACAGCTCCCAGACCTCTCCCTGAACTCTTTGAATGCCGCCATAGGATACTCCTCACAGGAAAAAAAAAAAAAAAAAAAAAAAAACCATAGTGGAATCACTTTTTGCGGCGAGTGTCCCCGGATCAGACAGAGTTCTCATAACCTGATCTTCGGTGGAAAGGCGCTTCAGGGGTACAAGTGACAAAATGAAGCGAATTTCCACATCTACATGCCAGTGCTCTGATACTTTCAGCCACGGTGCTGAGTGGATAATGCAAATCAGGTAGTACATATCGACCAGTCGCCATAGCGAAGGAAAACAGGAAAGTGGGGGTGTCAAACAGGATTCCTAGGGAGACGTTATTAATTAAAGAAACTAAGCTTGAGTGGTCACTCATGCAAGTCAAAGACACAGTACCGACGTCGAGTCTCTGTACCCTAAGAGGAGCGCTATGACAAATTTAAGGCAAACAAGCCCCGTCCTCCTTCCCTCTACCCTTGTTCATCATGCGCACGCGCGCGCGCGCGCGCGCGCGCGCACCCCACACACACACACACACACCCACACACACACACACCCATTTTTTTCTTGCGGTGACTGTACTGCAGTTCTTTAAAACTACAGAACGTTGAGGGTGAAATTCAAACATGTAATAAAGTGCACCACTCCCACAGTGTTAATAACTCACTTGACGACGAAGCTAAATCCCCGTGACACTGTTATGTGAAATTATAATCAGCTGAAGGTAAAGTGTCACCATATTTGTTACCATTTGCATGTGTAGCTTATTTGATCATGTACGGATGTATATACAGTGTCTTTCTACCATACAAAGGTGCAGCTAGATGTATATTTGAACGAGCCACGAGATGTAGTAGTTTGATTAACTACAGGTGCAGCAACAGGTGTATTTTAACCAACAACACATGTAGCTGCATGTTCATTTTAAGCAGTTTCAAAAGTATGTTCATCCGTTATAGGTGTAGGTAGATACTGGTGGTAAGCGTATTGAACTATATGCCAAGCAGGTACTTTAAAATGAATGCAGTGAAGCCTTCTTGCAGAAGCCTTGCAGGTGCAAAGAGAAGGTCACGGGGGCAACTCTCCGTGCCTGAAACCTGACGTCAAGCGAAGGGTTGGTTCATGAGGCATGTCATCAGAGCG
>JADBJO010005655.1:22500-27500 GCA_016801955.1 Conus betulinus | reverse complement strand
CACAGAAGGTAAAAGCATAGGAGACGTGGAGGCGTGTTGAAAAGAAGAGAAGAAGAAGCGATTTCCTGTTGGCCTCCTGACTCCTGAATCCTAGACGGGAACACTGATTTTTGCCAAGTTTGTGGTGTGTGTGTGTGTGTGTGTGTCTTTGTTTTTGTTTTGAGAAGTACAATACCTATTCAAAACCGAGGCCTTCAAGGGGTCGAGCAGGACAGAGAGTGAGAGAGAGAGAGCGAGAGAGAGAGAGAGAGGAGGAGAGAGAGGGAGATGAGAGAAGGGAGAGAGGGAGAGGGGAGGGAGGGATGAGAGAGGAGGAGAGAGAGAGCGGGAGAGAGAGAGAGGGAGAGGGAGGGAGGGAGAGAGAGAGAGAGAGAAGAGATGAGAGAAGAAGAGAAGGAGACGAGAGAGAGAGAGAGAGTTTGGTGTTGGAGGCAGGCAGAAAGGGCGGGGGAGAGAGAGCGAGATCCGTTCGAGACTGGTGTGAGTGAGGTGTGGTGAGGGAGAGAGAGAGGCAGAGAGAAAGAGAGGGAGCGAGAGAGAGAGAGGAGGCGATGAGAGAGAGAAAGGGAGAGAGAAGAGAGAGAGAGAGAAACAAAAAGAAAGAGAGAGAGAGGGGAGAGACAGGTGGGACCATAGTAGTGAGAGACCAGCAATCCCCCCCAGGAAGGGATAGACCCCCGAAGAAGAGTAAGACAGAGAGAGAGAGAGAGGAAGAGATAGAGAGAGTGAGAGAGAGAGGAGAGAGAGAGAGAGAGACGGACGACAGCCAGACAGAAGGCCAGAGACAGACAGACAGACAGACCAGTCAGTCAGTCAGACAGACAGACAGTCAGAAAAACACACACACAGTCAGAGACAGCGTCAATGGACATAGAAACCTCATTTATTGGGCCACACGACTTTGATGGCTTCCCCTTTCCCGCAAAGGTAAACCAAGTACCGCACGTGCCCTATCTGTTCCATATCGGGCTGTCTGGACAGGTCGGAAAGCTCCGACGTTGTGACTGGCCTATTTGCACAAATGGGGCCTTCGATGGCTCTTCCATTTAACATCTATCCGCATTAAGTGATTATCGGCAATTTCTTTTTTTTTTTTTAGAGTTGGGAATCAGTCGGCCTGTTGGAACGATTCAGGTGAATTTGAAACGTTCTGGACTCGTCCGTTCCGGACCCAATACGCTTCCTTCGCGTTACACCTGGCCCATGTGGGCGCATCAGTCAGGCTGTCCCTGTGACCAACGATCGGTCCATTTGGGCAAAGAAGGCAGTCCTGTGACCAACGATCGGTCCATTTTGGCAAATCAGGCAGTGTTGTGACCAACGATTGGTCCATTTGGGCAAAGAAGGCAGTCTTGTGAGCTACGACGGGTCCATTTGGGTAAAGCAAGCAGTCTTTGTGAGCTTCGACGGGTCCATTTGGGCAAATCAGGCAGTCCTGTGACCTACGACTGGTCCATTGGGCAAGTCAGGCAGTCTTGTGAAACTACGGCGGGTCCATTTAGGCAATCAGGCAGTCTTGGGAGCTACGACTGGTCCATTTGGGCAAATCAGGCAGTCCTGTGACCTACGACTGGTCCATTTGGGCGAATCAGCAGTCTTGTGAACTACGGCGGGTCCATTTGGGCACATCATGCAGTCTTGTGAGCTATAGCTGGTCCATTTGGGCAAATTCAGGCAGTCTTGTGACCTACGACTGGTCCGTTTGGGCAAATCAGGCAGTCTTGTGAACTTAGTTCTATTTTGGCAAATCAGGCCGCCTTCGGCGCTATGACTGTCCATGTGAACGCATTAGCCAGCCTTCGGCGTTCTTTGTCCATGGGATCAAATCAGGCATCTCTGGGCCCGCGGTTAGTCCAACGGGGCAAGTCTGGCACCCTCTGGGGCTCCAGCTCCTCCTTTCGGGCACGTCGGGAACGCTTCAGGGTGACGGCCGGTCCACTGAAGTTGTCTTTGGTTCCGCCTGGTTCGCTCAGAAAACTCAGGCAACCCTCAACGTTACCACAGGCCCATGTTGGTAAATCGTGTAGACTTCGGTGACCCGACCAGTTCGTTTGAGCAAATTAGAGGGGCCTTAGTATTGAAATAAATGGGAGAGAGAGAGAGAGAGAGAGAGAGAGAGGAGAGAGGCGAGAGAGAAGAGGAGATGAGAGAGACGGCGAGGAAGAGACGAGAGAGAGAGAGAGAGTATCAAAGTAGTGATAGAGGAAGGGGTCTAAAAGGAACTCCCTTTTTTCACCTTTTCCTTTTTTTCATTTTTTCTTTGGTTTTTAAAGGCAACATGATGTTTACTCACAAAGTTTATAAACAGATGCTATCATTCATTTTATTGACTACTGTTAACATTTCTGATGAGTGAATGCAGGGTTGAAAAGCAGTCATAGTGTGTATAAAAAGGCGTTGTGATTTGCCTGTCATCGTCAGTTCTGGGCTTTATTGAAGAAGGTTTAATAAACCGAAAAAATTTAACTGCCACTGCCTGGGTGTTGGCTGCTTTCTTCATCCGAGAGAGAGAGAGAGAGGGCGAGAGAGGAGAGAGAGAGAGAGAGAGAGAGGAGAGGGATTGAGGTTGAGGAGAGAGAGAGAGAGAGAGAGAGAGAGAAGCGATACAGCAATTCCCACACAGACCCAAGGACTGGTAAGGATCTTCAAAGAAAAACACACGCGCAGACAGCCAAGGGAGAATGTAGACGGGGGCTCCAGGCGGAAAACCCCACCAACCCCCACAGACATGTTGTCACCACCGCTAAAAACCACACTCCGCCTACAACACGAAAGCAGGAAATGAAGGAACAGAAGAACCAAACTAAACGTTGCCCCAACTCCACTGGCGTCTCCACTCTCCTCTCTCCTCCCCTGAGGCAGTGTCAGACCGACCCTCCAATCCCCTCACTCCCCACATCTCCACCATCCCCCCCCCCCCACCCCACCCACCCCCTATCCCTTACCCAGAATAAAAACAACCCAACATAGCGATTTGGAAGAATGATGGGGTTAATATACATCGGTTAAAGAACACACTGGATAGCTGCATAGCACCCATTTCAAGGAAGTTCGATGTGTTTGGGGGATTGTTGATCTGCTTATCTCCGGTGGCTTTGAATACGAGCGATACTACTATACTCTGAGCCTTCAGAAACGACCGACGAGAAAAATGATGTGTGTTCGCGCGTGCGCGGGCGCGCGCGCCCGCCGCGCCGCGCGCACACCACATCACACACCCAATCACACCACACACACCACAACACACAGCACGGCACGCACGCACCGCAACGCAACAACACACGTACACCACACATACATGATTGTGTATATACACACAGTCTCACAGCACATGTCACGCCGCACCACGCACTTACGCCGCACGGCACACACACAACAAACACACAACAACACAAGCACACAACACACACACACACACACACACACACACAAATATATATCTATATATTATATATATATATATATTTGTATACATAATATATATATATATAGATATATCAGAGAGAGAGAGAGAGAGAGAGGGAGAGAGAGAGTGAGAGAGATGGAGAGAGAGAGAGAGATGAGAGAGCGAGAGAGAGGAGAGAGACGAGGAGGACAAGACAGAGAGCAAGGACAACGAAGATAATAAATATGCACTGACGGGATAATAGATTTGCACTGACGACGCTTTTTGGAATCCAGTCCTCGCTGGGGTAGGGGACTACAACACGCAGTGAAATGAAATATGTACAAAAGCAAACACAAAACAGACAAAGCGGTCATGCAGTCAGAGAGAGAGGAGAGAGGAGAGAGAGAGAGAGAGAGAGAGAGAGGAAGAGAGAGAGAGAGGGAGAGAGAGAGAGAGAGAGGAGAGAGAGAGTGAGAGAGGAGAGAGAAGAGAGAGAGCGAGAGAGAGAGGGTAAGCAGAGCCGAGGGTAAGCAGGCGATGGGTGGACCGTACTTGAATTCGGTTTTTGTCGTGGAATGAATGATATATTTTTTTTATACTTTACCCTTGCCTGAAAGTTGGATTATTACACTCGAATCACAAGAAGCTGATTAATTCTATACACTGTAGAAACCGAACGTTTTCAACGTATCACAATCAGATATTAAAGCAACTCTCTCTCTCTCCCTCCCTCCCTCCCTCCCTGTCTGTCTGTCTCTGTCTCTCTCTCTCTCTCTCTCTCTCTCTCTCTCTTCTCTCTCTCTCTCTCTCCTCCTCCTCTCTGCCTGTCTGTCGCGCTTTCCTTCCAGCTTTTGCGTCACACCCCCCTCCCCGCTCCTCGCCTCTGCTCAGACGAGGAGACGACGGACAGACAAGCAGAAGGAACAAGGATAGAGGTCTAGACCAGGGAAGAAAAAAAAATTGACGCTGGAATCACCGGCGGAACATGTTCAGACAGTCGATCCATCTTTGTGCGGACGCAGACAGACTCAGGGTGGTCTGAAAACCAAATAACCTGGCTATATATGATTCGCGAATCAGTACAAGATGTCGACTTTTTTGTTGTGTTGAAAGGTTAGCGTAAATGTAGCAAAAACAAAATAGGCAGGGAGATGTGGAGAAAGAGATAGCAGGAGTGGGTGAAAAAGGGTAGGGTCGGCAGAGAGAGAGAGAGAGAGAGGAGAGAGAGAGAGAGAGAGAGAGAGAGAGAGAGAGAGGAGAGAGAGAGAGAGAGAGAGAGAGAGGAGAGAGAGAGAGAGAGAGATTTAAAACCAACAAAACATAATACAGTCAATGATGAATATTTCAGGCATAGCTTGGGGTTCCGGCCCCTCCTTGCCAAGGTAGATCATGTACATGAATACGAAATGTGTGTGTGTTCTCTCTCTCTCTCTCTCTCTCTCTCTCTCTCTCTCTCTCTCTCTCTCTCTCACACACACACACACACACACACACACACACACACACACACACACACACACACACACACACACACACACACACACCACGTGGTTAGGGAGTGCATAGTGTACGTACACATACATGGTAGGCAAAGGCGTGACAGGACACACAC
>JADBJO010005655.1:5000-12500 GCA_016801955.1 Conus betulinus | reverse complement strand
GAGATGAGAGAGAGAGAGAGAGAGGCGAGAGAGAGAGAGTTGTGAAGGCTGTTGACAAAGTCATCAAGGCGACGAAGGGATACGGCCTACCGTCTGTGGACCACACAGTTTTTAACTGTGTGTGCACTCAGTATGCGGAAGAAGCGGGCGGACCAAACTAACTGACTGCGGGCTGTTCTAAGCCTGAAGATTCCGACCTGTTCGGCACTGTAAAGTCTCCGACTGTTCGGCACTGTCAAAGTCTCGACCTGTTCGGCACTGTCAAGTCTTCGATCTGTTTCGGCACTGTCAAGTCTCCGACCTGTTCGGCACTGTCAAAGTCTTTGGGTGCAATCCTCCAGTCCTGCTGCCATGTGATTTCGAAGCAGCAACTGACGTGGATGGCCTTCCAGTCTCCGACTGGTGTGAAATGGTCTTCCGCTCTTCGACTGCCACTACTCTACTGGCGTAAATGGTCTTCCACTCTCCGACTGGTGTGAATGGTCTTCCACTCGCGACCACTGTGGATGGTCTTTACCACTCTCTCCGACCGCTGTGAATGGTCTTCCGCTCTCCGACCGGTGTCTTCCACTCTCCGACCACTGTGAATGGTCTTCCACTCTCTCGACCGCTGTGAATGATCTTCCACTCTCCGACCACTGTGAATGGTCTTCCACTCTCCGACCGCTGTGAATGGTCTTTCCACTTTCCGCTTTTCCGACCGCTGTGAATGGTCTTCCACTCTCCAACCGCTGTGAATGATCTTCCACTCTCCCGACCGCTGTGAATGGTCTTCCACTCTCCGACTGGCATGAATGGTGTTCCACTCTCCGACTGGCGTAAATGGTCTTCCATTCTCCGACTGGCGTAAATGGTCTTCCATTCTCCGACTGGCGTAAATGGTCTTCCACTCTCGGACCGTTGTGAATGGTCTTCCACTCTCCGACTGGCGTAAATGGTCTTCCATTCTCCGACTGGCGTAATGGTCTTCCACTCTCCGACCGCTGTGAATGGTCTTCCACTCTCCGACCGCTGTGAATGGTCTTCCACTCTCTGACCGCTGTGAAAGGTCTTCCACTCCCCGATCGCTGTGAATGGTCTTCTACTCTCCGACTGGCGTATATGGTCTTCCCCTCCGACTGGTGTAAATGTTCTTCCACTCTCCGACTGTCCTGGATGGTCTTCGACTCTTCCAGAAAAAACGCCAAAAAAAAAAAGTCATGACCCTATGCGAAGGATGTCGAATCCACAAAATACACGTAACGGTTTAAAAATCGCAATGATCATTTCTTTTCAACATTGTAAGCAAATGGAATGTTATCAAAGTCGCTATCTTTTCACACACTTATTGAGAAAAAATCTCTGAGTCGTAAAACGATTGATATAAGTAATCGTCAACGTTGCTGATTATATTTCCAGTCTATGCCCTTCGGGATGAATGGAAAATCTGTGTGAAAGGCAGTGCAGTTTTATGAGTTGCACTGACAATCTGTGAGAAATATACTGAGTGACAGTGTGGGAAGAATTGACTATGTGGGAGAGAGAGAGAGAGAGTGCGATTTGTGAGAAGATTTTGACCTATGTGGGAGAAAGCGTGCGATATGTGGGAAGAATTGACTATTTGGGGAGAAAGTGTGTGATTTGTGGGGAGAATTGACTATGTAGGAGAAAGCGCGTGATTCGTGGGGAGAATTGACTATTTAGGAGAAAGCGCGTGATTCGTGGAAAAGAATTGACTATGTAGGAGAAAAGCGCGTGATTCGCGGAAAGAATTGACTATGTTGGAGAAAGCGCGCGATTTTGTGGGAAGAATTGACTATGTAGGAGAAAGCGCGTGATTTGTGGGAAGAATTGACTATGTAGGAGAAAACGCGTGATTCGTGGAAAGAATTGACTATGTAGGAGAAAGCGCGCGATTTGTGGGAAGAATTGACTATGTAGGAGAAAACGCGTGATTTGCGGGGGAGAAATGACTATGTAGGAGAAAGCGCGTGATTCGTGGAAAGAATTGACTATGTAGGAGAAAGCGCGTGATTCGTGGAAAGAATTGACTATGTAGGAGAAAGCTTGCGATTTGTGGGAAGAATTGACTATGTAGGAGAAAGAGTGCGATTTGTGGGAAGAATTGACTATGTAGGAGAAAGTGCGCGATTTGTGGAAAGAATTGACTATGTAGGAGAAAGCGCGCGATTTGTGGAAAGAATTGACTATGTAGGAGAAAGCGCGGTGATTTGTGGGGAGAATTGACTATGTAGAGAAAACGCGTGATTTGTGGAAAGAATTGACTACGTAGGAGAAAGCGCTTGATTTGTGGGGAAGAATTGACAGTGTATGGAGAAAACGCGTGATTCGTGGAAAGAACTGACGATGTGGGCATGGGAGAAAGTGTGTGATTTGTGTGATAGTCAGAGAGAAGAAGAGTACGATCTGTAGAAAAAAAAAAAAAAAACAATCTGAGAAGAAGAAGGCGTGATCTATTGGGGAAAAAGAATTGATAATGTATCTGATGGAAGACATCACCTTGGGGAAAGGACTGGAAAAGGAGGAACGAAGAAGAGAAGAAAGAAAGTAATAGGAGATGTGAGAAAAACATGACGAAAGGAAGGAAGAAGAAAAGAGGAAAAAAAGAAAAAAAACAAAAAAAAGAAAAAACGAAAAGAAAAGAAACTACGAACGTGAAGAAGGACGAAATGAAAGAAAGACAACGAGGAAGGAAGAAAAAACTTGAAAAGGAAAGAAAGAAAGTACAGAGGGATAACAAAAAGAAAAAGGAAAGAACGAGGTATGCAAACCAAGTAAAACAATAAAAGGTTAAGAAAGAAAGCGTATGATTTAACAAAAAAAATGAAAAAAGTCCCGAAAGAAATAGAGAAGAAACAAAATAGAGTGAAAGGTGAAAAAAAATAACGATTCCACTTTATAGTCCGAGCAAAGTTCGATCTGTTCACGTGTTCTGTCACGGGTGACAGAGTGGACTGGAGACGGAGAAGGGGAGGGGGGATGTTTTAGTGTTTGTTCGGTCAGGAACAAAAAAAAAAATGGGGTGAAGAGAGAGAGAGAGAGAGAGGATAGAGAGAGAGAGAGAGAGAGAGAGAGAGACTGACCGACAGAGACCGAGAGACACACAGAGACAGAGGCAGATATAGAGAGAGAGAAACAGGGAGGGAGGGAGAGAGAGAGAGAGAGAGAGAGAGAGATAGAGAGAGAGAGAGAGAGAGAGAGATAGAGAGAGCAGGAGACAGACAGACAGAGACTAATCCAGAGACAACAGACAGAGGTCAGGGCCAGAGCCTCCCCTCCCTCCTCACCCCCCCCCCCCACCCCCCCCCCCCCCCACCCCCCCCCCCACACCCCCACACACCACACACACCAATAGACAAAAGTGGCAATTGACGGAGGGAGAATAAAAATAACATGAGGGTTGGAACTGGATGAATCGCACACACACACACACACACACACACACCACACACACACACACACACACACACACACACGCACACTGGCCTCCCCCCCCCCCCCCCCCCCCCCACCGCCACACACACACCCCTCCCCCCCCACCCCATCCTGGGTAACAAGCTCTCCCTTGCGCAGAGGTTCACAACAAAGAACATTTATAACCAATTAGCTTACAACAACGATATCAGTGGCCATAGCAACCAAAACACGATGCAGAGGTTAACAGCGAAGACCATTATAACCAATTAGCTTACAACAACGATGTCAGTGGCCATAGCACCTAGCAAACCAAAAACACGATGCAGAGGTTCACAGCAAAGAACATTCCAACCAGTTAGCTTACAACAACGATATCAGTGGCCATAACAAACCAAACACGATGCAGACAGCATTACTACAGAAACGACGAGAAATCATTGGGTCGCCTCCCTCCTGTCCGAAAACTTTGGTCATTTTATTTCTGGTCTGTTGTATATATATATATGTGTTTTGTGTGTGTGTGTGTGTGTGGTGTGTGTGTGGTGTGTGTGTGTGTGTTGTGTGTGTGTGTGGGTTGTCACTGTGTCTGTCTCAGTGTCTATGTGTCTGTCTGTGTCTGTCTCACATAGTGTGTGTGTGTGTGTGTTTGTGTGTGTTGTGTGTGTGTGTGTGTGTGTGTGTGTTGGTGTGTGTGTGGTGTGTGTGTGTGTGTGTGTGTTTGTGGTGCGTTGTTCAGGCGTGCGCGCGTGTGTGTTTGTGTGTGTGTGTGTTCGTGCGTGAACTCTCTCTCTCTCTCTCTCTTCTCTCCTCGTCCTCTCTCTCTCTCTCTCCTCGACTCTCTCTCTCTCTCTCTCCTCTCTCTCTCTCTCTCTCTCCCTCTCTCTCTCTCTCCACCCCCCCCCCCCCCTTGTACGTATCGGAGCGAGCGCTCACCCACGCACAACGCACTGTGTATACCACGTATTGGCGTTGGCATAAAAGGCCAAACATACAGGCATCTGGGCTTCTCTTCAATCTGTCCTTGGTTCCCCAGGGCAGGGCAATGCAGAACACGCCCCTGACCCCCCCACCCCACCCTCCTCAGACAGCCTTCCTGCTGCTGCCCTCGCCTGATGCTGCGCGACCTCTCTCCCCCTCCTCCCCCTCCGCCGACATACACACAGGCTGGGGGAACCTACATCACGTGGAGTATCAGAACAACATGACCTTTTCCGGGAAAGAAGCAAACAACAAACAAGCAAAAAAAGAAGAAAAAAAAGGAATGAAAGAATAAAAGCCAAAATAATTCCTATTGCCTTCAGCGCGTTGAGGCGCGTTGATGTCTCAGAGGTCACGTTGTTCTGGGCACTGCATTACTGATTGAGGGCGGAGCCTATCCCCACTCCTTCCATCGCCCTACCTTTCCCTGACCAGAATCAAGTACTGTGGAAGGTCAACGAGGGTCGAGTCCTGAAAAATAAAATCAGATCCCATCCATCCCCACTCTTACCCGCCCCCCTCCTCTCTGCTCTCCTCGATGTTCGAACTCACAACCGTCAGCTTCGCGAGTAAAGGCTCTGGCCATGGGTGACCAGGGGCCCCTCTTTGAAGAGTGTTTAGAAGTGTAGTCCCCCAGCGCTGTCCTTGGTTCAATGACTCAAGCTCACTCTCCTCTTTGATCAGTGGCGAGGCAAAGCGGGAACACGACGTTTTTGTGCATGTGCATGCGAGTGTGCATGCGTTCGCGCACCGCGCGCGCGCACGCGCGCTTGTGTGTGTGTGTGTGTGTGTGTGTGTGTGTGTGTGTGTGTGTGTGTGGTGTGTGTGTGTGTGTGTGCGCGCGCGCGAAGATACAATCCCGCCACACTCCTCTCTCTCTCTCTCTCTCTCTCTCTCTCTCTCATCTCTCTCTCATCTCTCTCCTCACCTCTCCACCACACTCACACACACACACACACACACACACACACACACACACACACACGCAACGCACGCACGCACGCACGCACGCACGCACGCACGCACGCACGCACACCACACACACACACGCACGCACGCATGCACGCACGTAAACAAACACACACACACACACACACACACACATTCGCTCAAACACGCACACATACAGAGAAAAAGAGAGGGGAGTAAAACACAGAGAGAGAGAGAGAGAGAGAGAGAGAGAGAGAGAGAGAGAGAGAGAGAGACCCAGAGAGACAAACAGACAGACCGGCAGTGTCAGTCACAGAGAGAGACACAGGAGGCCAGAGAGCAGGGGTCTGGGAACAGAGAAAAACTAATGAACGGACAGGGACTAATCAGCTGACGCTCTTTTTTCCTTTTCTTTTTCTTTTTTTTGTTTCTTCTTCTCCCCTTTCCCCCCTCATTTAACGGGCCAGCTATAGAACCAGTAAGGAGAGGCCAACAACAACAATAACAACAAACAACAACAACAAAAAAAAAATAGAAGAGAAAGGAAAGGCAAGACAAACATCATCCCCCCCCCCCCCCCCCCCCCCCCCCACACACACACACACACACCCTTCAACTCATCTCACGAGGTCTGGAAGTAGCGCAAACCTCGGGGTGAGAGGGATGAAAAACCAACAGAGACCGACAGATCCACACAGACAACAGATGGCTGTGGTACAACCTCCCTCCTCATCTTTCCCCCTCCCCATCCATTACCCCCCCCCCCCCCCATCCCCCCACCCACCCCCCCGACAATCCGCTGTCCTTCCCCTCCCTTGCCCCCTGTTCTGCCAGGCAGTAGGCGATGCTCGCCAGTCAGAGAGAGACAGAGAGAGAGAGAGAGAAGACAGAGGAGGGCAGAGGGATGGAGAGAGAGAGAGAGAGAGAGAGAGAGAGAGAGAGCGAGAGAGAGAGGGGGGACGAGAGGGGGATGAAAAAGAGAGAGACAGAGGGAGGGTGGGTGGGAGAAAGGGGGACAGAGAATAGTGGGGAGGGGGGGGGGCAGGCAGAGGGGTGGATAGAGGAGAGAGAGAGGAGAGAGCAGAGAGAGAGAGAGAGAGAGAGAGACAGACAGACAGACAGACAGACAACAGACAGACAAACAGACAGACATACAGACAGAGACAGAGAGAGACAGAGAGAGACAGAGGGCACAGAAAAATGGAGAGGAGGGCAGAGAGAGAGAGAGAGAGAGAGGGGGAGAGAGTGGGGAGGTGGGGGGGGGGGTTGGGAACAGAGGGAGGGAGAGAAGAGGAGGAAGCAATTGAAGGGACAGAGAGGGGGGGGAGTGAGAGGAAAAAATGTGGCGGGGGGGAGGGGGGCAGAGAGTAAGATAGAGAAGAGATGGGGGCACACGGCATGGAGAGGACAGAGAGAGAGAGAGAGAGAGAGGAGAGAGAGAGAGAGAGAGAGATAGAGAGGAGAGACAGACAGACAGACAGAAGACAGACAGACAGACAGACACACGCACCCACACATATACATGTAGAGGGAGGAGCGCAGAGTATGGAGAGGAGAGAGAGAGAGAGAGAGAGAGAGAGAGAGAGAGAGAGAGTAGAGAGAGAGAGGCAGACAGACAGACAGACAGACAGACAGACAAACAGAAGAAGAAAGAGGGGGAGGAAGAAAGAGAGAAAAGGACAGAGTGAGAGGGGAAGGAGGAAGGAAAGGGGGCACAGATTAAGAGAGAGAGAGACAGGGGGGGGGCAGAGTTGACGAGTGGGGGAGGCAGAGGCGGAGAGGAGAGAAAGAGAGGGGGAAGGGGAGGAAAAATAGAGAAAAGGACAGAAGGAGGCGCGGGAAGGAGGAGGAAGGGGAGGGGGGGGGGTGAGAGAACAAGAGAGTGACAGAGAGAGAGAGACGAGATAGAGAGAGAGAGAGAAGAGAGAGAGAGGAGGGTGAAGGGAGGGAGGGGGGGGGTGGGGACTCATGACTAAAGGCTGGAATGTTTTATTCATAAGACAGACGCCTTACAGACCGGGGATATACATTATTAAGTCGCGTAAATTGTGTTTGTTTTCCTTCATGATGCATCACTCCTTTTAAAAACGCCTCTCACACAAACAGACCAACAGACATCTGTTCAACAATCTATTCACCTGATGTTGGCTTCATCGAGACTGATTTAGATACACA
>JADBJO010005654.1:135000-140000 GCA_016801955.1 Conus betulinus | reverse complement strand
TCTTTCTTTTTCTTTCTCTTTTCCTTTTCTCTTTTTTTTTTTTTTTTTTTTAGTTTAATCTGTAAAAAATGGGTATGTAATGCAAGGTTCACACTACGCCATACCGTGGCCCGACTCGGGTTTATCCTCGCTCGACTCAGAAAAATGAATGGTGGTAATTAATCGGTTTCCATGTAGTCCTGCATGAAAATGTGTCTCCCGACTATTAAAACCAGTGTCGACTGACGCCGCTTGCAGCTGGGACTCCCCCCTGGTCGATATAGAAGAATGATAATAAACGCAGTATGTCCCCGCCTGTTTTTTATACCCCTCGCAGGAAGTCTCCATAACGCGCGCGCGCAGTTTGAAGCGGTCAGAACCAGTCCTAACTTGTTTTATCCGGTCGGCTTTTTTTTTTTTTTTTTTTTTTTTTTTTTTTTCCCCCGCCACAATTCGATTCAAAGTCATGACGGGTCCTGATTGGTCCGCGCTAGTCTACCGCTTGGCGCCCTTTGTCACAGTTCGTCTGCACTGGTTTGGGGTATTCTAAAACAACATCCGGCTTCCTTATCTAAGAAACTAGTGCAGACGAGTGCAAACTTTTTCAACCGATTAGTTAATAATAGATAGGAACAGATAGGAACTACATAGGTGTAGATAGGAATAACATGACTAATCGAGACTCTGACCTAAAAAAAAAAAAAAAAAAAAAAAGATAGTCGGAGTGGTCGTGAAAAAAAATTTGAATCGTCCAAAGGCCTCTAGGTTGGGTTCGAACTGGTGCCAGACCAGCTGCAGAACTAATCGAGACTACAAGGGGGTTTACCGGACCCCAGCAGACATGTTTATCCGACTTGTTAAAACCAACAGGACTCCAACCTGCGTTTGACATATGAGTCTTGCCAAGACTAGGACTAGTGTGAACCTTGCATAACCAGATCCACCAAACATGAACAAACGACGGATCACAAGACAAAAACACGATGCGTTTCGATCTCTTAGGTCTTCATCAAGCAAAATAAAAAAAAAATTTAAAAAAAAAAAACACTCGGGACAATGAAAATGAAAAAAAAAGAAACAAAAGAACGAGCAGTCAAATGGGGTTTAACGCCCATCTTGCGCAGAATTTGACAAAGATAAGTGATTGCTCGTTCTTCATTTCCGTTGCCTTCAGTGTTGTGTCCCTTGCCTGAAGAAGACCTAAGAGGTCGAAACGCGTCGTGTTTTTGTCTTGCGATTCGTTTGTTCATGTGTTGGCAGATGTATTACATAAACTTTTTAAGAATTGTTCAGGTCTTCGTCTTCAGTCGCCTCACTTTGCAGGGTTTTTTGTTGTTGTTTTTTTTTTTTGTTTTTGGCTTAATGCTGAGGATGAAGAGTAAAGAATGAAAGATGAAGATGTGTGAAAAGAGGGAGGAAGAGGGGGAGATAGTGAAAAGTGAAGGGGTGGTGTAGAGCTGCAATTTACTATGTCCTCTCTCTTTGTTCTCCCTCTGCCTGTCTCTGACCACATTTCTGCTCTCTCTCTCTCTCTCTCTCTCCTCTCTCTCTCTCTCTCTCTCTCTCTCTCTCTCTGCTGTTGCCAACATTTACCCATAATAACCTTGCCCATAAGAATAAACTACTGCCAAAACCAGTTCCAAAGTTGGCCATAACGCTTCATCCAAATCAATATCTCAACACACAATAATAATGCCAACCTGCTACAACCTATAACCATGTATTTCGAAATCCCTGGCAAGGGTGGGGGGGGGGGGGGGGGGTGAGGACGTGGGCGGAGGGGGGCGGTGGTGGTGGTTGTTAAGGTACCACTGATGACGTCACGACAATGGCCATCCATCTTGTTGCTGGTCACACGCCACAAGTAGAATTTGGCACCAAAACACTGTACAATCCATGTGAGTGTTTTGAGGCCTACCATACATCTGAGCCAGTGTTTAATGTTCCACTGCTAATTGATCATAAGAAGAAAAAAAAACTCCCCACCGACTATTTCCCTGTGTTTGAGGGGGATTGTTCACCGATGAAATCACAAACAATCTTCAAAGTCATGACCTTCGCCTTCGTTGACACACACATTTAGGCTTTTGCACTCACCTGTGTGACCCTATCTTTGCGCCAGGGGAGTTTCTCTAAGATAGTCCCATACCATTGATTTGAAATTCCCTGCGTGGAACCACCCGGCTCGTACCTTGACGGCCATAGGAAAGAACACGAGAAGAACCCCCCTTTCAGACCCCATAGAAATTCTCAAAGCAATCGGACTGCGCCAGCCTATAAATACTCGACTCCTTCTCATTAAGGCTCGTTGATTTGTGGTGTGCCGCCGCCAGGCCAGCGTGTTCTGGAACGCTCTGGAAGCCGGTGTGTGTGACCGGCCTGCCCACTCAGTGATGCTGTCCTCTCTGTCTCTTCTCTCGTCTGCCTCTTCTTCCTCTTCTCCTCCCACACTCTGTCGTTCTGTAGGAAGGCTTTGTTGTGGTTGACAGGTCCAACAACCTGTCCGTACCTTCGTCTTTACTTCTTTTCTTTTTTTTTTTTTTTTTTTTTTTGTGAGCAGATGGACATATAGCCTAGTGATTCGCCTGACTGTTTGCAGACTTTCATTAATTCGACCAGCGAGGCAATGGTTTCACCCCCCTGCCTCCCCCCCTCCCACTCCCCCCCCCCCCCCCCCCCCCCTTCACCACCGCCACCACGAGCTCTGCCTATGTGTTTGTTTGTTTGTATATTTGTCTGTCAGCAATATTACGAAAAAAAACTATCAATGCAGAATTGGGGTGCGAAACACAATGCATATGAAGAACGAAGAAAAGCAGTGAATTTTTTTAATGCCGATCCGGATCGGATCAAACGGCGAATCAGGAGCCGTTAGGTAAGATTATTATTCAATTTCCACTGAACATAAATGCTTGAAATTTACTGTTTACGACTGATAACCATCTGAGACAAAACAAAACAAACAAGCAAAACAAAAAAAAATTCCAAGGAATATCAAAACCTTCTTAGTGACATAAACGTTCATATTTTGTATTTCCAGAGGTAGGAAGTAATAAGAATGTCAGTTCGCATCAAGTATTACTTCCCTTGACGGGAATTTTCGCACCCACAACCACCAACCCGGGCTGGGGGAGTCTGGTGGCGGGTGGCGGACACGTGGGCGTGGGGGGGGGGGGACACACGTGGAGGACAACACGGGGATGGACTCACGCGAACACAACACACAGCGCCGGGGGGGGGGGAAACTACAAGACAGCCACACGCGCACACACTCCACGTACACCACACACCGCACACACATTCACACATACACACACCACACACATCCCACCACACACACACCAACACACACAAAAAAAACGACTCACACACACACACACACCCCACACACACACACACACAACAACACCACAACACACACAACTCAAACCCGTCCTCGTGCCCGCTACCCCATTCATTGTGGGTGAGTTGTTTTCGGGGTCGATATTACTATTGGGTTAAGAGAGAGATAGAAGAGAGAGAGATAGATATAGAAGATATAGAGATAGAGGGGGGGTGGGAGAGAGAGAGAAGAGAGAGACATAAGAACGAACAGCAACAGAAGATAAGAGAAAGAGATCGATAAAAAGAAAGAGCGAGAGAGAGAGTAGACAGAACGACAGATAGACAGACAGACGGCGGGACATACCCAGCAAGAGATAAGACGACAATCAACAGACAGAGGTAACAGACAGAGGACCGAGATAGATAGACAGAGACTATAGACCGAGAGACATAGAAGAACCAAAGACAGAGAGAACTCGGAACTCGTTTTTTATTGAGTCAACGCAACCTGTCTCATCTCCAGCCCAGCACCCCCTAGAGCCCAATCAAGATGTTCCACATGTTTCCTTGCCAATTGAAAATGCTTTTGTAAACAAAAAAAGGAAAACGTGAATCACTGCAACACGTGTGTGTCCCATCATCTGCAGCCTAACTCGTTTTCCGCTTTCTATCGCGTGGAATGGCTTCTTCTTTGGAGTAAATGTACAACTGTTTTTTTTATTCAAGTTACGATAAATTTTTCACAGATAGTAGTAGAGATAGAGAGAGAGCTATAAGAGATAGAGAGAGAGAGAATAGAGATAAGAGGAGAGCATGCCAGACATACCGTAAGAGACCCGAAACAAGAGAGAGGAGAGAGAGAGTGAGTGAAGTGATGAGTTGAGGTTGGGCCAAGGAGAACATGCAGACTGAGAAAGAAACAGAAACATAGAGAAGATGGCAACAGCGAGAAGAGAAGAGAGAGAGAGAGAGAGATGGAAACGATAGATAGTTGGCAGAGACATATAGGAGAGAGAGATCGATATAGAATATAAGAGAGGAGAAGAAGAGATCTAGTAGAGTAGAGGGCGACAGACAGAGACAGAAACACAGAGAAGAGAGAGAGATATAGAGTTGTCAAAGAGAAGACCGACCAGAGACAGAAACAAAAACGAGTAGAGATATAGAGATGAGAGAGAGGAGACTAGAGAGAGAAGATGTTTCAAGAGAGAGTAGAGGAGTAAGGAAGATAGAGAGATATAGAGAGAGCACGGGTTGGGTTTGGGTTTCCCTTCTTTTTCTTTTCCACCCTCTATCACAAAAACAAAAAGGAGGGGGGAGGGGGGGGGGGGGGGTATGTCCTTAAAGATTTCTGGTTATGGAGCCAGTCAGACACTTTTATATTTCGGAGAGGTGGCGAGAGTAATCTGCTCGCTAGTTTCCATGGCGCCGGCCAATTGAATGTGAACTTTTTCTGTTTTCGTCAGATAGATTTGACACCATTACATCCAACAACTATCGCCCTTCGTCATCATCTAGAAAATGACGGCATAATATGGAGACAGTTGCGAATCGTTAGGAGACGGTTGTTTATAACACTGTTGTGTTTTTTTATTTCTCTTTCTGTATTTTTCTTCCTTCCTTTCTTTCATTCTCACTCCCCCCCCCCCCCCCCCCCCCCCCCCCCCCCCCTAATTTGTCCTACCTTTTGTTTCGAA
>JADBJO010005654.1:127500-130000 GCA_016801955.1 Conus betulinus | reverse complement strand
CCGAATGGGACAGTCTGACCGCCTTGCTGGACGACGCCATTTTTCCTTGCGCCATGGGTGTTGGCTCAATGCTGAGCGTTGATTGGTTGGAGGATACTAACCGTCTATTTCGAATAGATCGGGGTGTATCTCGAACGGTCGGGTTTAACTGGATGCCGAAGTCCGTTTGAGATGTACGTTTACTATGACAGACGCTACGTTTGGGATCGGGTTCGACCGGTACTTCCGAAGCGTACGGGCGGGGAGGCTCTTGTGTCAGCCGCTTTAGTGGTGGTGTGAATGCTGAACCATTCACCCACGACACATCCAGCAGCTCGAACAACTCTTCCAGCGTTTTCTTGGGAGGGGGGGGGGGGGGCAGAATACTTCAGGTGGTAGAGCGCCAGGCTTGTAATCTTGGTGATCCTGGGTTTGCGAGTTCAAATCACCACCGGGCCGTTTTGAGACAGGGGGGATTTTTCCCTCGAAGACTCACATGACAGAAAATGAAGGCCATAAAAGAACACAGCCTTTATTTCTCTGGACCAGACGTTTGGAAATCTCTTCCACCCATTTCATTTCTGCCTGTGTTGAAAAAGAAAGAAAAACGAAGAGATCTCTAGCTTGAGAAGCACTTCCATGAGTTATGTTTTAATTTGGTGTGATGGGAAATTTCGTGAGAGGAACTGACTTGTGTGTGAGCTGGAGGGGGTAGGGGGTTCGAGGAGATACAGGTGCGGGAGAGGAAGGTGTGGTTTGGGATTGACTTGAGTGAGTGGTCAGAGATGGCTGACTGTAGCTGATGAGAGAACATACAGTGGTTTGCTACTACACAACATTAGGCTGTATGGAACATGCTATGATGATGATGATGATGATGATGATGATGACGACGATGATGATGACGATGATGATAATGATGATAATGATGATGATGATGATGATGATGATGATGATGTTGATGATAATGTCCCTTGTGATGAAAATGATGATGATCAGGATCGTTATATTCTTTCTTTTTCGCGTTCCCTGCTATGCTATGCCCTCAATGCGGCCAGTAAGGCGAAGTCCACAGTCCGCCACATCCGACCCCCCCCCCCCCCCCCCCCCCCCCCCCCCCCCACCCCCCACCTGGACCTCCACCGGACTGGGCCACGTCTGGCGTCCTGTATCGCTTCTCCAGTCGCTGTGGCTGGGCCCTTTGAGGATGGAGACCCGGTAACAGCCCATTCTTACCTCCCCCCCCCCCCCCTTCTGGAACTTACCCCGGGTTTAAGTCTGAGCTAGCCTGCTTTTACCCCCGGGGTCATTCCAGGACTAGCTGGAACTTACCCCCTCCCCTAGTTGGAACTGACCGCCCCCCCCCCCCCCCCCCCCCCCCCAGTCATCTACATTGTACATGGTACACAGGCACACAGGAGACACTAATTAGCTGTAAAAATATAGTTAAAATCTCTGATACACATTAAAGTGACCAATGGTTAGTGACACTGACCACTGGATGTCTGCATTGCACAAGGTGTACAAACACTCATGAGGTACTGATTAACTGTAAAATAGTCGAAATATCTTATTTACGTCATAGTGACCAGTGGTCAGTGACACAGACCACTAGTCATCTGCATTGTACAAGCTAAGGTACGCAGGTACTCAAGAGACTCTAAGTAGCTGTAAAATAGTAGTTAAAAGAGGCAAACCAGGATGCAGCAACAACGGTACTTGGTCACAACGACACGTGGTCACGACGACACACAACTACGCTTGGTCACACTGGCACTTGGTCACATTGGCATGTAGCCGTCTTTCTTTTCCACGCATACACGGGCGTACTCACACACCCGAATATTGACCACGCGTGTAAGCTAGCGCGAGAAAATGTTAATACGTATCTATTAGTGAACCAGGGTGTGTGTGGGGGGGGGGGGGGGGGGGGGGGGGGGGGGAGTAGGAGGTCCATCTATTGAGAAGAGTCTAGAACTACACTTTGCCTAAACCCAACTGACTGTATATAGGAAATGGGAGAGGGGTGTAAATATGCAGGCTAACACAGTTTTTTTTTTTTTTCAAGGCGGGTGTGCGTGTTGGGAAAAGACAGAGGAAAACCCTGAATAACCTCTCTTGTTTGAAGGGTGGGGTGGGGTGGAAGAAGATTCCAAATAGTCCTAGACTGACCCTTTGGGGGGAATCCAGGCTAGCCCAAAGTTACCCCGGGGGTTAAGTTCTAGCTAGTCCTAGAATCACCCCCGGGGTAAAAAGCAGGCTAGCCCAGACTTACCCCGGGGTAAGTTCCAGAGGGGGGTAAGAACGGGCTGTTACACCGGCACTGTCACCGTCTGGAGAACCGCGGGACGAGCACCATACCGACGGATATCAGTCTGCATGGGGATACTGGGTGAGATGCGTAGTGTCTGGTCTTCTCCTGTGCCTGTGACTCTGCAGGAGGTCTGCCCGCTGGCCTCAGCCGACGCATTCCGACTTCAGAGCAGCTCGAGGTTGTCTGGTTACCCTGGTAATACAGAGC
>JADBJO010005654.1:107500-117500 GCA_016801955.1 Conus betulinus | reverse complement strand
AAGAAACACAGAGGCTATTGGAAATTCAATAATTCATTACTGAAAGATAAAGAGTACGTGGCTACTATAAAAAACTCTGTGTTAGAAGTTAAAAAAAACAGTATAGTTTAATGGTATATAATAAAGACAATATTGAAAGTATTCCAAATGAGGACTTACAGTTAAGTATTAGCGATCAGTTATTTTTTGAAATGTTACTGCTAGAAATAAGAGGTAAATCGATATCCTATGCTGTGTATAAAAAGAAAAAAAAAAAAGCATAGAGGAGGCACTAACAAAGGAAATATCTGAAATGGAATCAGAGATGGCAGAGAATGGATGTGAAAACTATTGTAAATGAGCTTGAAAGGAAGAAAAAAACATGTTGGAAACCCTCCGAAAAAAAAGAAAGTGGATGGTATGATTGTAAGGTCTAAAGCAAAATGGATACAAGAAGGTGAAAAAAACTCAAAATACTTTTGTGGATGGAAAAAAAAAAAAGCACTTTGTTGATAAATGTATGTATAATTTAGAAGACGATAGAGGAGAAATAATTACAGAACACAGTGCAATTAAGAATGAGGTTAAATTATTTTATGAAAATTTATACAAATCCAAAGAAAATGAACTTCTTAATGTTGACCTAAACAACAGTGATAGATGGGCCTAAGTTAACAGCAGAAGCAAGTTTGTCAATTGAGGGTGCCATTTCAGTTGGAGAGGCCCTCATAGCTCTTAAGAAATGGGACAATGACAAAAGCCCCGGCTCAGACGGTTTAGCATAGAATTCTTTAAATTCTTTTGGTCTGACCTTGGCACCTTCTTGGTACGTTCTATCAATGATGGCTTCAGGAATGGTCAAATGTCAGTTACGCAGAGAAGAGGTATAATAACCTGTATCCCAAAAGAGGGTAAGCAAAAAAAATATGTTAAAAATTGGCGGCCAATTACTCTTCTCAACACTTCGTACAAAATTGCTTCAGCTTGCATTGCACAAAGGTTTAAGTCAGTCCTGCCAGATATCATTCATGAAAGTCAGAAGGGATTTTTGCCAGGACGGTATATTGGTGAAAATATACGTCTTATGTACGATATTCTTCATTACACAGAATCTCATGATATTCCAGGTTTGTTGCTCATCATAGACTTTGAAAAAGCCTTTGACAGTATAGCATGGTCTTTCTTACACAAAGCGTTAGATTTTTTTGGCTTTGGACCAGAAATGAAGAAATGGATACAAACATTCTATAATAGTACTTCAGCATGTGTGACAGTTAATGGGGATTATACAAGTTGGTTCAATGTTGAAAGAGGAGTTCGTCAGGGAGATCCGTGTTCACCATATTTATACTTGATCTGTGCTGAAATAATGTCATTGTTAATTAGAACAAATGAAGTCATTAAGGGTATTAAGTTGACAGCAGCAGTGGATATCATTTTATCACAGTTTGCTGATGACACACAATTTTTCTGGATGGAACCGAAAAATCATTTAACCAATGTATCCACATTTTGAACTATTTCACACAAATATCAGGTTTAAAAATAAATTTAGACAAAACTCAGGCGGTTTGGATAGGGAGCCGAAAGAACTCAAGACTGAAATACATGCCTCACATGCAACTTGAGTGGAATCCACCAGTGTTTAAAGTTCTTGGAATTATCTTCTCAGTGAATATCAATGACATAGTCCCTCTCAACTATAACAAAAAGCTGGAAGAGATTCAGCGTTTGCTATCATCATGGTCTAGGAGGCAACTGTCGCCTCTTGGTAAAAATTACTGTAATAAAAACCTTAGCAATCTCTAAAATTGTACATCTCTTGACAAATCTACCTGACCCAACTGATCATTTTCTTAGTGAACTGAACAACTGTTTTTATAGATTTCTATGGGGTGGAAAAGGCAGCAAGCTCAGTAAGTCATATGTTTGTTTCTGAGTATGAAAAAGGTGGTATTAGGATGCTGAATATTTATAATTTTTTATCTGCATTGAAAATTAGTTGGCTCAGAAGGATCTTCCTCAAGGAAACTTTGGTGCAGAAGGTCATGATGTGTACATGCTTGGATATGCAAAATCTATCCTCCCTCGGAGGTGAATATGCTAACATAATCATGAGCAGATGTACTAATCATTTCTGGGTGGATGTTATAAAGCACTACAGAAAACTCCACTGCAAATGCAAGCCACAGAGTTCCCAGGAATTTTGGCAGAACATATTCACTATAATCTCAATATCATTCGAGACAAAAAAAAAACATACACCAAAATGAGTGGATAGACAATGACATTCTAGTAATTGGTGATTTGGTTGACTGTAATGGAAAGTTCTTAAGCTTTGACAATTTCAAAAGTAAATTTCCCCAGATAACAACAAACTTTCTGCTTTATGCAGGTGTTATCAGAGCTATAATGCAGTATCAAGAGAAAACAGGACTTCTGATTAATAAAAATGAAAAGAATGACTTATCGAACGTTTGGTCCCTCATAAAAAATGGGGAAATTCAAAGATGATATATAAAAACACTTACTCAGAATGATTCCTCTCCTCCATGTGTGGAGAAATGGCAACAGAATTACATGGATATACGGTTATCTTGGGAAAAAATTTTTTTGAAACCATTTAAATGTACCCCAGATAATCAACTAAGGTGGTTTCAACTGAGACTTTTGTATAGGTTACTTCCTACACAAAGATATTTATATCTGCGCAGAATATCAGAGTCACCTTTATGTACCTTTTGTGGTATTGAAGAAGAAACAATTGTTCATCTCTTTTGGAGCTGTACATTGGTGAAGAACTTCTGGGCCAGTTTGAGATCTTGGTTGAGTGAACATTGTCCCCACTGTGAAAATTTAACCTTTTGTGAAGTTTTTGTTCTCCTTGGCTGGAATAATCAGTATAAAGTTGATGAAGCTGTAGACTTAATTATATTATTAGCCAAATTCCATATCTACAAGTGTAAAATGCAAAGAAACTTGCCAAATATTAATGCATTCAAAAGAACTCTGAAGCACAGGTATGATGTAATAAAATACTGTCATTCAGTGAGTGCATCTTTTGAAAAATTTAATAAAAAATGGATGATTTATAAGCCTCTCATAGACAGTGTTACTTAGGAAAAGCTGAGAGTCAGCAAATCGAATAGGTATTTAAAACTGGGTCATTAATAATGTTAGTTGAAAACTGAAATGAGTATTACTATTAGACTAAGAGGATACACCAAGATATTGACGTTGGTCTACAAGGCTTTTAACTGACAACTGGTGTTTTCGTGTTCAACCAAAAGTCAGATGCCTGAATTGGTGAATACGTGTCTGTGAATGTGTGTGTGTGTGTTTAAAGACTGCTGAACTGCATGACTTTTAGAACTCAAGTGAACACCATACTTCCACATGGAAATCAAGTTATATATATTGCCTAAATGAATATAATAAATGTTATAGCCTGTATGAGGAAGAGGGAACGGTGTAGAGTTGAAGGATGAGAATAATTGAAAAGTATATATATGGATGAATGGCTGGTCAGAAAATTGAAAAAGCCACCGATTACTGATTTTTTGATTGACTGGAGAGAAGATTGGGGGGGGGGGGGGGGGGGGGGGGGGGGGTGTGTGGAGGGAAGGAAAAGGGGGGGGGGGGGGGGGGGGGTACACTTTTTTTTGTTTGTTTGTTTAGTTTTGTTTTTTTTTTTTTCTCTTTTTCTGTATCATACTGCCATGTTGATATTTTTCTGTATAGAGTAAGGATATGGGTGTGAAAGAAGGAATTGTGGTATGAAAGGATGAGAAAGGGATCAATAAAATGCAGGGGGAGGAAGGGGGGAAGGAGAGAGGGGAAAAAAAAAAAAAAAATTAATGAGAGAACGGGAGGAAGAATAAAGGGGGAAGGAAGGAAGGGGGAAAAAAAAAAAAAAAAAAAAACCTCCTTGTAACTATTACATTTACTCTATTTCATTTCTTTTTTTTTTTTTTTTTTTTTTTTTCTTCACACGCATCATTCAAACCGAGTAATGCTCAAAGAAACACTGCCAGATTGTAACGATTACATTTATTATTCATAACTACACATTTACATATATGTACTAGGCATGCTCATGTCAAATTGTTAAATCCATGGCAAAGGATGAGCGCGTGGGGAGAGGAAAGAATGAAGGAACTGTGGAGTGGAAGGATGAGAGAGGAGGAATAAAACATTAAAAAAAAAAAAATAAAAAAAAACATGATATGATACAGATTCCAGACTACTATTACTACTACCACTACTACTACTACTACTTTCACTGCCACTACCACTTCTACTGGCAAGACCAAGATCCTCAAGATCAACACGAAAAGTGAGGACCCAGTCACACTGCATGGAAGTGAGCTGGAAGAAGTGGAGGCCTTTACATATCTAGGCAGCATCATTGACGAGCAGGGTGGCACAGATGCAGACGTCAGAGCAAGAATCGGCAAGGCAAGGGCAGCATACTTGCAACTGAAGAACATATGGAGCTCCAGGGTGGTATCGACTCGCACGAAGATCAGGCTGTTCAACTCCAACGTCAAGTCAGTGCTACTGTAGGGAGCCGAGACATGGAGGACAACAAAGATCACCACCAGGAACGTGCAGACTTTCATCAACAGCTGCCTGAGAAGAATCCCCCACATCCACTGGCCCAACACCATCAGCAACTCAGACCTGTGGCAGCGTACCAACCAACTGCCAACCGAAGATGAGATCCGGCGCAGAAGATGGGGATGGATTGGGCACACCCTGAGAGGAAGCCAGCCAGTAACATCACCAGACAGGCGTTATCATGGAACCCCCAGGGAAAACGGAAAAGAGGAAGGCCAAGAAACACCTGGCGACGGGACCTTGAGGCAGACAGCAAGAAGATGGGACACACCTGGCAACAACTAGAGAGGGCAGCCCAGGATCGAGGACTCTGGCGGACTGTTGTCGGCGGCCTATGCTTCAGGAGGAGCGACAGGCATAACTGAACCTGAACTGAACCACTTCTACTACTACTTTTCTGCTGCTGCTGCTGCTGCTGCTGCTGCTGCCCAGTTCAGAAACGATGTTACACAAGAGAGATTGTAGATGACTATCACTTATCCTTTACTGCTGCTTCTACTACTTTGCTGCTGCTGCGACTGCTGTCGATTCTGCTGCAGCAGCTGCTGCTGCTGCTACGACGACGACGACGACCAAAACCACCACCACCCACCACCATCGCTATTAGTACTTCTACTACGGCTGCTACTACTTGAAAATCAATACTATAAAATAGAGATATCAGACTGCTGCTACTACTACTACTATTTCTACTACTACTACTACTACTACTACTACTACTACTACTACTACTACTACTACTGCTGCTGCTGCTGCTGCTGCTGCTCCTGCTGCTGCTGCTGCTACTACTACTACTACTACTGTTTGGGAATCAACATTACAAAATAGAGATTTAAAACGATAACTAACACCACCAGCACCACCTCCACCACCACCACCACCACAAGTACCACCACCACCACCACCACCACCATCACACCAACATTACCACTACTACTACTACTGCCACCACCACCACCACCACCACCACCACCACCGCTAACTACTACCCCCACTACTACCACCACCACCACCACCACTACCACTGCTACTACCACCACCACCACCACCAGCGTTACCACTACTTCTACTACTTGTAGCACTGCTACTAATAATGTTACTACTGCTGCTGCTGAAGCTTCTTATACTGCTACTACTACTTCTGCTACAGTAGATGTAGCAGTTATTGATAATCATGTTGATAATGACACCATGCAAAATCTATGTTCTCACACACACACACACACACACACACACACACACACACACACACACACACACACACACACACACACACACACACACACACACACACGCACGCACGCACGCACGCACACACACACACACACACACACACACACACACACACACACACACACACACGACACGACACGACATGACACGACATGACACGACACGACACGACACGACACGACACGACACGACACGACACGACACGACACCACATTACGCTGTGAGCACATGAGACTCAATAATATATCATAAAGCTTCTCATACCCAGAGACATCGACCTTAACCTTCATTCATCCTTCAACATAAATTTGGCAAAGTACTTACTTAAGACAAATTAATAACAAATTCATGTATGTACAGATATAAGGGTTGTTATAATAAAGAGTTCAAATCAAAGTATCCTGTGACATTTATCTTGATGCTCTATGTATTTTAAGGAATGAATGGGAGAATGAGTTGACTCAACTGACACCATGTGTATGTTGGAATTATATAATCATGCTAGGACAGTATTTGCAAAGAAACAATTTTTTTTATAAGGCAGAGGTTTTTAAGATGGCTGCTATTGCTACAATTTCTGTTACTATCATTTGAGAAAATAAAAACATGATATGATACAGATTCCAGACTACTATTACTGCTACCACTACTACTACTACTACTACTACTACTACTACTACTACTTTCTCTGCCACTACCACTTCTACTGGCAAGACCAAGATCCTCAAGATCAACACGAAAAGTGAGGACCCAGTCACACTGCATGGAAGTGAGCTGGAAGAAGTGGAGGCCTTTACATATCTAGGCAGCATCATTGACAAGAAGGGTGGCACAGATGCAGACGTCAGAGCAAGAATCGCAAGGCAAGGGCAGCATACTTGCAACTGAAGAACGTATGGAGCTCCAGGGTGGTATCGACTCGCACGAAGATCAGGCTGTTCAACTCCAACGTCAAGTCAGTGCTACTGTAGGGAGCCGAGACATGGAGGACCACCACCAGGAAAGTGCAGACTTTCATCAGCAGCTGCCTGAGAAGAATCCCCCACATCCACTGGCCCAACACCATCAGCAACTCAGACCTGTGGCAGCGTACCAACCAACTGCCAACCGAAGATGAGATCCGGCGCAGAAGATGGGGATGGATTGGGCACACCCTGAGGAAGCCAGCCAGTAACATCACCAGACAGGCGGTTATCATGGAACCCCCAGGGAAAACGGAAAAGAGGAAGGCCAAGAAACACCTGGCGACGGGACCTTGAGGCAGACAGCAAGAAGATGGGACACACCTGGAAAACAACTAGAGAGGGCAGCCCAGGATCGAGGACTCTGGCGGACTGTTGTCGGCGGCCTATGCTTCAGGAGGAGCGACAGGCATAACTGAACCTGAACTGAACCACTTCTACTACTACTTTTGCTGCTGCTGCTGCTGCTGCTGCTGCTGCTGCTGCTGCTACCAGTTCAGAAACGATGTTACACAAGAGAGATTGTAGATGACTATCACATATCCTTTACTGCTGCTCCTACTACTTTGCTGCTGCTGCGACTGCTGTCGATTCTGCTGCAGCAGCTGTTGCTGCTGTTACGACGACGATGACGACCACCACCACCACCACCACCACCACCACCATCGCTTTTAGTACTTCTACTACTGCTGCTACTACTTGAAAATCAATACTACAAAATAGAGATATCAGACTGCTGCTGCTACTACTACTATTTCTACTACTACTACTACTACCACTACTACTACTACTACTACTACTACTGCTGCTGCTGCTGCTGCTGCTCCTCTGCTGCTGCTGCTGCTGCTGCTACTACTACTACTACTACTACTACTACTACTACTACTACTACTGTTTGGGAATCAACATTACAAAATAGAGATTTAAAACGATAACTAACACCACCAGTACCACCTCCACCACCACCACCACAAGTACCACCACCACCACTACCACCATCACACCAACATTACCACTACTACTACTACCACCACCACCACCACCACCACCACCGCTACTACTACCACCACTACTACCACCACCACCACCACCACTACTACTACCACCACCACCACCAGCGTTACCACTACTTCTACTACTTGTAGCACTGCTACTAATAATGTTACTACTGCTGCTGCTGAAGCTTCTTATATTGCTGCTACTACTTCTGCTACAGTAGATGTAGCGTTATTGATAATCATGTTGATAATGACACCACGCAAAATTTATGTTCACACACACACACACACACACACACACACACACACACACACACACACACACGCACTCACACACACACACACACACACACACACACACACACACACACACACACACACACACACGCACACACACGCACACACACACACACACCACACACCACACCACACCACACACCACACCACACCACACCACACACACCACACACACCACATTACGCTGTGAGCACATGAGACTCAATAATATATCATAAAGCTTCTCATCCTCAGAGCCATCGACCTTAACCTCAGCTGTCCTGAGTGTTGTGTATTTTGCCTGAACAAGAACTAAGAGCTCGAAACGCGTCGTGGTTTGTCTTGTGGTCCGTTCATCAACGGTCTTTTAGGCGGAGCTTTATCAATAAATTTTTTTTTTTTTTTTTTTCAAATTTGTTCAGTAATCATGTTTTCCCCCCGATGTCAAACGACCACGCCTTTCTCTACTCAGTCAACCTCTTTCCCAGCGTGTCGCTTAACAAACATACAGACCTGCATGAACGGACGACTCTGGCTTCTCAGTCGGAGTCTGACGACGCTCACACACACACACACCAGTGTTCAATACTGGGCAGTCCTGTCTGACCACACCGCTGTAGGGGTTCCCTTCCACTGTTCAAAGCCGAACAATGGCAACAGGTCTCTCGCCTAACAGCCAGCCAAGTGTGTCAACATTGGCGCCTTCTTCTTCTTCTTCTTCTTCCTTCTTCTTCTTCTTTTTTTTCCCACCATGCCGTCTGTCTCTCCCAAACTCAAACGCAGAGCAACGTTCTCTACACATTATACGACTGCCCTCCCCCCCCCCCCCCCCCCCCCCCTCTCCACTTCACATCAACGTTTTCTACATATTATAAGACTGTCTTCCTTCACAACAACGTTCATTACACATGATAAGACTGTCCTCATTCACATCAATGTTCTCTACACATTGTAAGACTGTCTTCCTTATATCAACGTTCTCTACACATTGTAAGACTGTCTTCCTTAATATCAACGTTCTCTACACATTGTAAGACTGTCTTCCTTAATATCAACGTTCTCTACACATTGTAAGACTGTCTTCCTTAATATCACGTTCTCTACACATTGTAAGACTGCCCTTCACATCAGCGTTCTCTACGTATTATAAGGCTGTCCTTCACATCAACGTTCTCTCTACATATTATAAGACTGTCCTTCACATCAACGTTCTCTACATATTATAAGACTGTCCTTCACATCAGCGTTCTCTACGTATTATAAGGCTGTCCTTCACATCAACGTTCTCTACATATTATAAGACTGTCCTTCACATCAGCGTTCTCTACGTATTATAGGGCTGTCCTTCACATCAACGTTCTGTACACATTGTTAGACTGTCCTTCACATCAACGTTCTCTACACATTATAAGACTGTCCTTCAAATCAACGTTCTCTATACATTATAAGACTGTCCTCCTTCACATCAACATTATCTACACATTATAAGACTATCCTTTACATCAATGTTCTCTACACATTATAAGACTGTCCTCCTTCACATCAATGTTCTCTACACATTATAAGACTATCCTTTACATCAATGTTCTCTATACATCATAAGACTGTCCTCCTTCAAAGCAATGTTCTCTACACATTATAAGACTGTCCTCCTCCACATCAATGTTCTCTACACATTACAAGGCTGTCTTTCACGTCAATGATGTTCTCTACACATTATAACACTGTCCTTCATCACATCATCGTTCTCTACACACTATAAGACTGTCTGTCGTCAGAGCAACGTTCTCTACACATTATAACACTGTTCTTCACATCGACGTTCTCTACACACAATAAGATTGTTCTCCTTCGGAGCAACGTTCTCTACACATTATAACACTGTCCTTCATATCAACGTTCTCTATACATTATAACACTGTCCTTCATATC
>JADBJO010005654.1:87500-90000 GCA_016801955.1 Conus betulinus | reverse complement strand
AACTACCAGTTGTCGCAGTTAGTAACAAACCAGTGATTTTTTTTTTTTTTAATCCTCTACGCCCCTGTAACTCCCCCACCCCCCACCCCCATCCCCACCCCCGCCGTTCCTTACACCAGCGGCTTGGACGCATACATCAGTGAGTTCTTCATTTGAAAATCTTTAGGGCGAATCGACAATTGTCTCGGTGCAAAATTACAATTATCATTTACACCGGTTCAGTGTCAAACCGCACTGGTTTACAAAAACAAAACGAAATAAAATAATAAAAAGGTTCAAGTTTCCTTTAACCTTTCAGCCGTTGAGGCAATTCATGGTGAGAAGTTCGCCGTGTCTAGAGTACAGCATGATGGACAGCGGAGCCTATCCCTCGCCTTCCGCCTTCTTTTATCTCCCCTGAACTGGCCCAGGTCTCTCTCTCTCTCTCTACTGCTGGGTGGACAGAGAGAGTGTTCAAGCTAAAGAAAAAAAAAATCCGACTCCACCCGAGGTTCGAACCCACGACCGTCAGCTCCGCAGGCAAACAGTCTGACCGTTGGACCACGGGACCCTGGGTTGTTTTTTTTTTTTTTTTCTGTCCCATCTTCTGTGCCACCTCAGTGGCAGTGCACCACACGCTGCTCATTCCGACACCCCCTGTCCACAGCCACAGCCCGGCCCATTCAGCCGCAGCTCCGGCACCGGCAATCCACAGGGAGCAGTCAATGTCAAGTCGTCAAGAGGCAACCCACCGGAGGAGACACTGCCGAGTCACCGGTGGTGTTCAGTGGCGCCCGTTCTGATCCAACATACGCAGGACGCCACCTACTAAGCCCCCTTACTGACGACAATAATTGCTTAGTCGCCGAGCCGGCGTGAGTGAGCTCTCCCTCCGGAGGGCGCCACCACGTCCGTCCAACGACAACCTCCGTGAAGTTGCCGATACCGAAGACACCGACGGAAATAAACCAAGGTCATGGATGTAGAGAGGACATCGGAACTGAGGTCACCATAAGAACAGGGTGTGAAGGGGCCCCTGTACTGGTCATTTACCCCGGTGTGAATCACCACTGCCATTTACATCTAGTGACTCCTAATCGCACTGGATTCTCATTAACACCATGTCATTAATTCGGATAAAGGTCATTATTTCATTGGTTAATTAAGGGATGTTCACATTAGGCAAGACACACGTGCACACGTGTTTGGCACACGCGGGCGTGAGACAAGTAAGACAAACGAACTTGTCATGACAATAATGCGCGCTAAGCTGTATAAGCGTCGCAAGAAGTCAAAGCTCGCAGTCTCTTTTTGTACTTCGTTGATATACAGAAACGTTAGGGGCTGAAGTGCCCATGGGTTGTTTTTTGTTTGTTTGTTTGTTTGTTTGTTTGTTTGTTTGTTGACAGTAAGGGCAAGAGACTATCACCATGTTTGGGACACACAATGGTGGGAGCCGGACTCCATCTCTCTCCCCTTCCACCGCCTTTGTCTCTCCCTGAATTGAATCAGGGTACCTATTCACTGCTGGATGGGCAGAGGAGAGTTTTCCACCACCACCACCACCACCACCACCACCCGTCACCCCCACTCACCGCCCTACTCCCCTCCTGCCCAAAAAATCCGTGCGCACGGGAGGTTGGAACTGCCGAACGTCCAGTTCCCTGCAAGTGAACGCTCTGTGTGACCACGGCCGCCGGCTGTCCCTGATATACAAAGCCCGTGTGTGTGTGTGTGTGTGTGTGTGTGTGTGTGTGTTTGTGTGTGTGTCTGTGTCTGTGTCTGTGTGTCTGTGCGTGTGTGAGTGTGTGTATGTGTATGTGTGTGTGTCTATGTTTGTGTGTGAGTGTGTTTGAGGAGTGCGCGCGCGTGTGTGTGTGTGTACGTGTGTGTGCGTGTGTGCCTCTGTATGTGTGTGTGTGTGTGTGTGTGTGTGTGTGTGTGTGTGTGTGTGTGTGTGTGTGTGTGTGTGCGTGTGTGAGTGAGTTTGTATGTGCGCGCACGTGTATGTGTGTGTATGTGTGCGCGTGTGTCTGTGAGTGTGTGTGCGTGCGCGCGCGCGTATATGTATGTGCTTGTGTGTGTGAATGTTTGACACAAAAAGAGAAGAGAGAGAGAGAGAGAGAGAGAGAGAGAGAGAGAGAGAGAGAGAGAGAGAGAGAATTAATCTATAACAACAAAATTTGCATTTTTATAATCAATCGGTACAGTTTCTGTACCAGGAAACGAGAGAGAGAGAGAGAGAGAGAGCAGAAAAACATCACATTCGTTCAGTGTCAAAGTTGACAGCCACTCCGTCTTGCAGATATTTTGGTCAGGTATGATCTGCAAACCTTATCTATGTGCGCGCGCGCGCACACACACACACACACACACACACACACACACACACACACACACACACACACACACACACACCACACACACACACGCACGCACACACACACACACACACACACACACCACACACACACACACACACACACACACACACACACACACACACACACACACACACACA
>JADBJO010005654.1:40000-67500 GCA_016801955.1 Conus betulinus | reverse complement strand
TTGAAGGCCTTGAACGTGCTGCAGGTCCTTGCCCATCTCCATTCTCTTGATGGCGCTGAAGAGCTGTTTGGGGTTGGTGCAGCGGAGCCGAACAATACCATCCTCTGGTGCTGGAAGCACGATCCCAAATAAGTCGCCTTGCGCATCGTATTCGAGTTTCAACTCGAGATGCACGCACAATTCGTTCAGTTCTACAAACGAAGAACGGGACCAGCTGATTCTGCTATTTTTCCTGAAGTGTCCTTCATTGTCTGTTGCGTAGCCTCCAAAATGTTCTTCATCTTGTCCTGTTCTTGGGATTTTCCTTTTCTCCATGTGAAGACGATTTTCTTCCACAACGATAGTGGAGAAGTCGATTTTTTTTTCCCAACTCTGCCTGGAATTCTTTAAAAAAAAATCTGTGAGATCTGGTCTTTGTCCGATGTTTCTGTCAAATTGGTCCGAAAGCCAAGGTAGAGTTATGGTTTGTCTTTTTCTAACTTGGTAGATCCTCTCCTTGTAGAGAAATCTGGACGTTTTCTGTTCTGTGTCTAGTCGTCCAGTTATTCCCAGAGCGTTGTCCATGAATGGTAGCGCACTTTGTGGGTTTCACTTTCGGCCCCCCTAAACAAAACCAAGTTTTATGCACGAGAGGATTGGCAAGGACCATGTCTTTAGGAGAGCGCTTGATCAACGCCGGTCCCTTCACCCAGCCTTGGGGCAAAGAGGCCTGGCTTCAGCCACATACTGCGACCTGCCACACATGGCGGGGTCGACTCTGCCGAGGGGTCTGCAAGTCAGCCCATGCCCAAAGATGTGTCGTCTGAGGTCAGTAACAGGGCCGTTGATCGCCCAGTTTCTCTGTCATTGCCTCTCTCTCTCTCTCTCTCTCTCTCTCTCTCTCTCTGGGCAAATGATGAGAACGAATTTGGAATGAGAAAAAAAAGGGCATGATGGGCCAAGAGAAGAAAACAAAGAGAAAAAAGCAGCCTCCACAAAAAATAAAACAACAACAACAGCAGCAGCAGCAGGCGCAACACCCTACGAAGCACAGACGATGCAGGAAATGTGTGAGTGTTGTGAGAGACACGATGGAGATGAAGACAAAGACAATTCTTGAAGGGAGGAGAAGCAGAAGAAGAAATCAAAGGTGACATTTATTGGACTGAGAGATAGTGATGGACACAATTGGCTGCATGCCTATGGGCGGGGGAAGGTGTGTGTGTGTGGGGGGGGGGGAGGTGGGGGGAGAGGGATAGAGGGTTCGGTGCTGTCAACTGACAGGGAGAGAACTCTCCTCTTTAAGATCCAGCTCCTGACCGTTTAAAATAGTCATGTCCTGCTGGGACGAACAGATCCACATGCACGTCTTAACTGTTGCTTTGACAATGGGATTCGATCCGTTCACCCCAACCGTCCACCCCAACCCTTTGGTGCAACAGAGCCTGAAGATAACGAGTGTTGTTCTGTTCATCACCTTTGTATCACCCTCCCCCCCCCCCCCCCCCCCCCCCCCCCCCCCCCCCCCCCCCCCCCCCCCCCCCCCCCCCCCCCCCCCCCCCAACCCCCATCGCCTCTCGTTTGACACGTTTGTGAGACACGCCTGGGAGCTGGAATAGCTCTGTTGGTAGAGCGCCGGACTCGTAATCTTGGTGATTCTGGGGTTGCGGGTTCGAATCTCCTCCGGAGCGTTTCGGTACAGGGGGATTTTTCCCTCGGAGTTAACATTGGTTCTGACTTCAGTTCCCATACAGTCCTTCGAATGAGACTATAAACCGAGGTTCAGTGTGTGAACGCATGCATAACATCTTGCACACGCGTAAAATCCTATCACCAACTTTCGGAACAGCAGGCCAGTTTGGCCGTTGGTATGGATGACACCTTACACATAGCATGCACCCTGAGTGAGAAATGGAAAGAATGAAGGAAATAAGGAAACTGAGTGAACGATATTGAACAATAGTGACTGGATGACACGGGAAACGAATGAATGAAGCGCCAGCTGGCAGCTCTTCAGTCGGCACTACCCAGGTAGGCAGCCCATTGTGTAAAGCGCTTAGAGCTTGGTCTCCAGCCGAGAATAGGCGCTATATAAGTATTCATTATTATTATATTATTATTATTATTAAATCGAGTTCAACATGGCTGACGACGTGTCTCAGCCGAGCCCCCAACGGAGTAAAAAGACAGCGTGAGTCGAAGGAGAGTCGTGATTTTGTGACCACGAACGTGGATGAAGAAGATTAATATCGTGTGTGCTTTTTTTTGTGACACAAACTTGTCAGACAATGCCTTTGATGAAGAAGACCATGAATAAACTGAGTTGCTGGGAACTGGGGTGATGCGGTCCTTGGACACTGTTCATGTGTGTCCATATCAGTCGTCTTAACGTCAGCAGCAGAGAGGAGAGAGAGCGGAGCTAGAGGCAAAACATCAAAGTGTTGATGACCCAGACTTGGAGCGAGGCACTGCATGCACACACACACACGCATGCACGCACGCACGCACGCACGCATGCACGCACGCACGCATGCACGCACACACACACACACACACACACACACACACACGCACACACACTAACACACTAACACACACACAAACACACACACTAACACACACACACACACACACACACACACACACACACACACACACGTGCGCGCGCGCACGCACGCACGCACACACACGCACACGCGCGCGCGCACACACACACACACACACACACACACACCTCGCTGTGTCAAACGTAAAGTCTTTTTTCCCAATTATTATCAGTTCTTTCACAAACAGAACAAAAAAAAGAAGAAAGTTGACCAACACCTCTGTTCAGTTTGGTCAGGTAAAGGTCAGCGCGTGGCAAAACATCCAGACCTCAACGACCTGTGTCTAGCGGGACATAACCAAGCCCTCGGGTCAGACGAGCTGTGTGGGATCAGACGAGCTGTGTGGGGTCAGACGAGCTGTGTGGGGTCAGACCGAGCTGTGTGGGATCAAACGAGCTGTGTGGGGTCAGACGAGCTGTGTGGGGTCAGACGAGCTGTGTGGGGTCAGACGAGCTGTGTGGGATCAGACGAGCTGTGTGGGGTCAGAAGGTCAGACGAGCTGTGTGGGGTCAGAAGGTCAGACGAGCTGTGTGGGGTCAGAAGGTCAGACGAGCTGTGTGGGGTCAGAAGGTCAGACGAGCTGTATTGGGTCAGAAGGTCAGACGGGCTGTGTGGGGTCAGAAGGTCAGACGAGCTGTGCGGGGTCAGAAGGTCAGACGAGCTGTGTGTGGGTCAGAAGGTCAGACGAGCTGTGTGGGGTCAGACGAGTGTAAATCTTGTGTCCAGGCGAGCGTTTAGTCACACGGCGCTGAGAGCCAAGCGGATCGGAAGGAACCCACCCGGGTGGAAGTTACAGGGGGCTCTGTATAAATAAACCCCACTCTCTCTCTCTCTCTCTCTCTCTGGGATAGCCCTGGAAACAATGTTTGTCTGAGTTGGCGTCGTCTTTCTCCCTGTCCTACCCTGAAGACAAATCGTCGTCCACGAGTCGTGTCTCAGCATGAAAGTATTCCGTGCGTTGTGGATGTTCTCCGTTCCGACGATCCTGGTGTTTGGTCCGTCAATGTCCACTCAGGACACGCCAGGAGGAGGTCCTGCTGCCTATGAGGACGTCCTGACTTCGGCCTCCTCCGAGACTGGAGATCATGACGTGGACGTCCACGAGGTGGGTTCTGAAGCAGATGGGGGCGAGTTGGGATATCGGAATCACAGATCCAACACCAGCGTCATTGATGATGATGATGACGACATGCCGGGCCTGGGTGGTGACGACGTCAGCGGGTCAGACAAGGTCATGGGCATCCACATCGACACGACCACCCCGGGACTGTCTTTGCCGGTGCCTGCTGGCGTTCTGTGATGTTCATGGATAGCCAGCGGGTCTTCCGTGCCAACTACACTCTGCGATGCCCGTCAGCGGGGCTGGTATGTCCTGACCGCCTCCCTCTTGACAGCTGTTCCATCACAAGACCGCTGCCTTGACCTCGTCGGTCGAGGCCTTTTAGTGCACATGTTCCCCCCTGCTTCTCCTCCTACTTACTCCTAAGTGAAAACAACCAACCAGCCCACCCTGTCATTCTTGGATTCAGAGAAATCGATTATCAGGACTGAAATTCGCTTATTGCAAACTCCACATCAATAGCCCACAACAGCCCCGGCATTGGATGTTGATCGTCGTACCGAAGTGGGAGCTGACTCTACACGGCTGTCCCTATCCCCTGATGTGCTCCACCTCCCTTTCGCCCTACATCCTCCTGTGGGCAGTTTTCATCACATGTGTGTCAACGAGGCATTGCCTCTCTTGGTTTGTGTCTTACAAATGACAGTTATAGTGGCTGTTAGATACTTCTAGAGGCTGCTCCAGCCTTAATGACAGTTATAGTGGCTGTTAGTTACTTCTAGAGGCTGCTCCAACCTTAATGACAGTTATAGTGGCTGTTAGTTACTTCTAGAGGCTGCTCCAGCCTTAATGTCAGTTATAGTGGCTGTTAGTTACTTCTAGAGGCTGCTCCAGCCTTAATGACAGTTATAGTGGCTGTTAGTTACTTCTAGAGGCTGCTCCAACCTTAATGACAGTTATAGTGGCTGTTAGTTACTTCTAGAGGCTGCCCTCCAGCCTTAATAACAGTTATTGTGGCTGTTAATTAATTCTAGTGGCTGTTTCAGCCTTAATACTTATTCTGGCCGATAGTTAATTCCAGTGGCTGCTCCAGCGTTAGCGACAGTTACTGTGGCTGTTAGTCAATTCTAGTGGCTGTTCCAGCCTTAATGACAGATATCGTGGCTGATAGTTAATTCCAGTGACTGCTCCAGCGTAAATGACAGTTATTGTGGCTGAAGTTAATTCTGGTGGCCAAGGCTGACAGTTATTGTGGCTGTTAGTTAATTCCAGTGGCTGTTCCAGCCACAGTTATTGTGGCTGATAGTTAATTCTGGTGGCCAAGGCTGACAGTTATTGTGGCTGTTAGCCAATTCTAGCGGCTGTTAGTTAATTCCTGTGGCTGCTCAAGCCTTAATGACAGTTATTGTGGCTGATAGTTAATTCTAGTGGCTGCTCCAGCCTTAATGACAGTTATTGTGGCTGATAGTTAATTCTAGTGGCTGCTCCAGCCTTAATGACAGTTATTGTGGCTGATAGTTAATTCTAGTGGCTGTTCCAGCCTTAATGACAGTTATTGTGGCTGTTAGTTCATTCCTGTGGCTGCTTCAGCCTTAGTATGGCCCTTTGAGGTCAACTGGACTGAAAAAAATGATCACTGTCCAAATCATGTACCAGTTTTTTCTGTAATGACGGTGTGTGTGTGTGTGTGTGTGTGTGTGCGTGTGTGTGTGTGTGTGTGTGTGTGTGTGTGTGTGTGTGTGCGTCCGCGTGTTTGTGTATTACCACTGTCTAAATCAAATACCACATTTGTGTGTGTGTGTGTGTGTGTGTGTGTGTGTGTGTGTGTGTGTGTGTGTGTGTATGTGTGTGTGTGTGTGTATGTGTGTCTGTGTGTGTGTGTGTGTGGCTGTCTGTCAGTCTGTCTGTCTGTGTCTGTCTATAAATGCTAAAGTGTATCTATGTGTCTGTCTGGGTATGCACAAATCGCCAGAAAAATTTAAAAAAAAAAAACTGATAATGTGGTGAGAATGAATGAAACACACACATATGCGAACAACTTACACAAAACTCAGTACAGCAATCCAGAAGTTTTACTATGTATTCTATATAAAAGATAAAGAACTACATGATCAAACACCGGTAGTTCAAATACCCCCGACACACCATCATCAGGGCAGCTTTCATGCTGCCTTGACAAGCCAGCCCACTATCAAACTGGCAAGTCAGCAGCAGAGAGGGGAAAAAAAATTGAACATTTTTTTTTTTTCAAAATTCATAAAAAGTGCAATTTTGCCTTAAAATAAAGTTCCCATTTTATTCCGAAAAAATAACCATCGATACTAAAACTGACATTTCTAACACAGGTCTGCCATAAAATAAAGTCTTCCTGTTTTGGCTTAGACTATGGCCGCTGATACTACTGAAACTGCAGTTTCTTTCAAAACAATCGTTCTGCCATAGCTTGGAAAATGACCACTAACATTAAAACTGGCATTTTATATTTATATAACAGAGTTCTACCATAAAATAAAGTATTCCAATTTCATCTTAGACAATGACTACTGATGTTAAAACTTGTGAGGTTTTTTTTCCTTTTAATAGCACAGTTCTGCCATAAAATAAAGTCCTCCCATTCTAGGTTTTTTTTTTAAAAAATAACGACCACTGACATAAAAAACTGACATTTCTTTTATAACACGTTCCGCCATAAAGTCTTCCCACGTTAGCCTGTAAAATGACCACAGATAACAAAGCCAGAATGTCCTTTATCACACAGTTTTTGCCATAGGTATAAACCCCATCTCATTTCAGTTTGAAAACTGACCATTGATATATAAAAAAAAAAAAAATGTCCTTTCCTTTATAACAGTTCTACCATGAAACAAAGTCTTCCCGCTTTAGCTTAAACATGGGCTACTGAAAGTAAAACTGCCATTTCTTCGTGTCAGATAATTCCACCATTAAGTAAAGTCTTTCCACTTTAGCTAGGACAACGATCAGTAAAACTGGCATCTTATGAAACAGGCCTGCCATTCACCACTGTCCTTCCCATTTTAGCTTTGAAAATGGCCACATATATTAAAACTGGCATTTCTTTAATTAGTCAGTTATGCCATACAGTTTTCCTAGTTTTAGCTTCAAAAATGACTACTGATACTGAAACTGACATTTCTTTCGTAACATAAAGCTGGCGTGAAATAAGGTCTCCCTATTTCAGTTTGTAAAACGTCTGCTGATATCAAAACGGGCAGTGTGTTTATAAAATAATCCTGACATGAAAATAAAGTCTTCCCACTTCAGCTTGGACAATGACCCTCAATAACAAAACTGACATTTCTTTTACAACACAGTTCCTCCATGAAACAAGGCCTTCCCATTTCATTTAATTGTTAACTGTCAGGTGAAATTGAAATGGGCCATTTTGCCACCACAGCGGACTCTATGAATAATGACCGCTACAATATTTAAAGGGAGATCAATCTGGTGGAATCAAAAAACAAATACATTTCAGAAAAAAAAAACAAGCCTCCATGGAGATGAATTCTTCATTTGGAGGTATATCTAGCACAGGCGTCAACAAAAATATTCAGGTATAACAACTTTTCATATGGATGGAATCTCCATGTGGAATGTCTTTTTACTGTGAAAAAAAAAATGTATTCTTACTTCGGCTCAGAAAAATCCATCAATGTTAAAAAAATAGACATGTGTTTTGTAAGCATTGACACTGATGCTTTTCTTTTTACATGCAGAAATGATACGTTCCTGCCCTTTGAACTGATACTATGACTTCAAAAATTCACATCACCTCTTCACTGTTACAGTCTGACACTTTCCCCTCTATGTAAAAACAGTAAGTGCATGCGATCTCAAACATTTGATGTTACCTGTGACATTAAATTGTAAATGATTCAAAGGTAATAAGTGCTGAATGACCCCTACTTTTTCTATCCACTGAAACAATACGGTCGTGCAATCAGTCATGTCTCCAAGGTTTGGAAAACATCGGTTGATGAAGCTGCCTGCTCATATGTACTGGCACTGTATTTTTCAACTGAATTGTACTGCTGTCACATCATCTGTACATTCTTCTTCTTTTTTTTTTCACTTGGAAAAGAACCACTGACATTCTCTTGTTTTGTGCTTTCATGTACTGACATTTCTTCTAAAGCATGGAACATGGTGACAGCCGATCATGGAACAAGCTGAAGTCGCAGACAATCCTGTTGTGCTGGAGCGACAACAAAATCCCAGCCTCTTTCTCTGTGATCCTTCACTGACACACACCCTGTCTGCAGAAAGAATGTCATCTTCCACAGACCGGATCTTTAACACTATCCCCTCGATTTAAACAGTTTCTGTAGGGTTCCTACAGACTCCCAAGAACAAGATTCAAGTTTTCAAGGAATAGGGTGTTTTTTTTTTTTTTAATTTCAAGGCTGCAATCTTGCGTAAAAATTGAAAAAAGAAATGGCAGTTTGATTTTTCTGTGGTCAGGTTGATGAAAAAAATTATGTAAAACCAAATTTTTTACAAACATCATCACGATCCTGCATTGTCGTCCACTATTTAACCAAGGGAGATAGTTTGTAACTTTATCTTTTTCTTTTTGCCACATTAAGAATTTTTAGAGCCAATGGCTTGATTTCAAAGGTTTTCAAGGAGGTTTGGTCAACAGAACCACATTTTATTGATTTTCAAAGGTTTTCAAGGCCTTGAAATTCGCTGTCAGAATTCAAGAAGTTTCAAGGAGTTTCAAGGAGCGTACGAACCCTCTTCTGGTGTTGGAAAGATGAGTGACAATAAAAAAAATTATTTCATGGAAATGGGGTTTTAAAAAATTCTTTAAAAGTCTAAAAGATGGCGAGATCTGATTCATTCTTGGGGAGAGAGTGACAAACCAATCATGTCGTCACAAAACTCATCTGATGAAGACTCCAGAGGTAGGCGTGGTTAAGAGTACATGGCGGGACTGGAACCAATCTGCATGCCCAGAAATTGTCCTCACACATCCATGGGAATGATCTTGCACAGACATCCAGGTATATCCCCACTTAAACAGAGGCATGTACATGTGCCCAGCTGTATACTCTCACAGTACATGCCTGCTTAAGGTCACACACACACACACACACACACACACACACTAACACAAACACACTCACACACATACACAGGAAAAAGAAGCATTCTTCAGTTCAATGCAAAAACATCATGGACAGAGCAAATTCACAAAACATCAATCAAAATAAAACACAAAGAGACGAAACAGCATGGTACCCGAAGATGATGCATACACACACACACAAACTCATACAAAGATATACATTTTCAAAAAATCTCGGACTACACTTCAAAGATCAAAATATTAAAAATGCAATAAAACCCTAACTAAAGTATTAATTAAAAATTAAGAAAAAAAAGTAAGTTTCATAGCACTGAACCTACAAAAGCCTAAATCTCTCTCAGCACCATATTTGCTCAGCAAGTTCTACGCAGCAGTCCAGTCCTAAGGCCACCATTTCTCAGCAATCCTTGTACAGCTCATATTGTCGGGAGAGAATCTTGAAAAGTTCCCCCATGAGCGTGTTCCACTTGGCGCCATGCTGCGCCTCTGCTGCTCTGTCTGGATGATAGTCCAAGACGGCTTTCTGGTACAGGGTCTTCAGTTCGCTCCCCTCCTCAGTTGATGGAATCTGTTTACACAAACACGCAAATCATCTTCCATGAAACAAACATGTAGATCATTTTCGATAAAACAAACCTGTAAATCATTTTCAATGAAACAAAAACACACAAATCATCTTCAATGAAACAAACATACAAATCATTTTCAATAAAACAAACACACAAATCATCTTCGATGAACCAAACACACAAATCATCTTCGATGAAACAAACACACAAATCATTTTCAATGAAAAAAAACACACAAATCATTTTCAATGAAACAAACTCACAAATCCTTTTCAATGAAACAAACACACAAATCATTTTCAATGAAACGAACTCACAAATCATTTTCAATAAGCAAACACACAAATCATTTTCAATGAAACCAACACACAAATCATTTTCACTGAAACAAACTCACAAATCATTTTCAAAGAAACAAACACTTAAAAACTGACTTTTAAACTTAAAATCCTGAGGCTTCCTAGCCATTATATTTTGCATGAGAAAAAAAAAAGCAAGCTAAAAAGATCTGGAGAATGTGCCCACGACACACGGGCATGACAGTTTTGGTTTGATACAGGCATGTGGGTGAGTTGCTTTGGGTTCTGCCTTTTTAGTCAACTGTACCCAAATTACGGTTGCACTCTGGTGTATCCAGGTGAGAGCAAAACCACCACACTCAGATGGGACCCAGCCACAATCTGACATGACCACAAAGGGTTAAAAGAAACATTACTGCACAAACAGCTGACATGGTGTCACCGTTATCATCACTAACTAGGCGTCTCAGAGGTAAACAGTTCAGATCCACAACACTGATGGCTGTGTTGGGCACTTTCAAAGTCAGGTGACTGTAAGCGGACATTGAAACCAACTGAAAAGAAAATTACTATTCCGCCAAGCAAAAAAGACAAAGGCATTACAAAACATAACACAACAATTTTCGACCTCTTTGGTCTTATTCCTCCAAGACAAACAACATTAAAGACAATGAAAAACAAAAAACAAACAACCACCACCCTAACTGATTGTTCATTCATCGTTTTCACTTGTCTTCAATGTTGTTTGTCTTGCCTGAAGAAGACAAAAGAGGTCAAAACATCATGGGTTCGCCTTGTAATTTGTTTGCCTCTTTCACTGAGCAGAAAAGTAATTTTTTTTCTCATTAGTTAATCATTTTGGGATCTTTCTGGATCCAAAAAGCTCATGCCCAGAGCTTGTGAGTGTACAGACTCAACTGGTAAGCTGGGACCGCACAGGCAAGATCCATCAGTTTAACGAGTGCAGCTGTGAAAGCGGTGTTAGAGGTTGGTGCCTTGATTTAGTCAGGAAGCAGACACTGCAGACCTCTTGCGACAGCTCAGGCCCCTCCTCCCCCTCTCTCCCCCTCCCATTCCACTCCCTTTTGCACACTTCCCTGCCACTGGTAGGAGAACCTGTTCCAGCTGACGGTCTCCGCCTATGTGAACAGTGACGGGAGAGGCAGCAGAAATATCTGTGATGGACTATGGGTCTGCAAGTCCCCTGGTAAATATCATCTCCATGGTGAAATGAAGAAAGAAATGATGATTTCCACTTTTTGTTTAGAGTGTGTCTTCCTCTTTGTGATACCTCAAGGATGAGAAAGAAAAAAAAAAAAAAGAGGAGGCAAAAAAATGATGACCGTTTCATTGCCAGTGGTAGTAAAGTGTAAATAAGAACAAGATAAGAAATGTGAAAGAATAAAGATGTCATGACCCACATGAAATGTGTGTGTGGGGGGGGGAGGGGGGGGGGGAGAGTGTGTGTGTGTGTGTGTGTGTGTGCCTGCGTGCATGCGTGTGTGGGTGTGGGTGTGGATGTGCATATGTGTGTGTGTGTGTGTGTGTGTGTGTGTCTGTGTCTGTCTGTCTGTCTGTGCAAAACTACACATTTACCAGTTGCATGAGCACAATTTAATCCAATATACTTTTCCATCGATGATATTATAATGACCGATGAATCTGAGTAATTTTAAGTTGTCATAAGACTTCATTACATTAATTTATTTGTCAACCTGCTAATAAATGTACAAGAACTGAAACAAAGACAACACCTGGAAGTGGGCATGAAAGATGGGAAACCCCCCAACCCCCTTCAAAAAATACTCCTGTGAATAAAACTAGAGAGAGTATGTTAACTCTACCTCTGCTAACATGTGCCTGGGGTTTCATATGATCTTTACCTCTGCTAACATGTGCCTGGGATTCATATGACCTCTACCTCTGCTAACATGTACCTGGGATTCATATGACCTCTACCTCTGCTAACATGTACCTGGGATTCATATGACCTCTACCTCTGCTAACATGTGCCTGGGGTTCATATGGCCTCTACCTCTGCTAACATGTGCCTGGGGTTCATATGACCTCTACCTCTGCTAACATGTGCCTGGGGTTCATATGGCCTCTACCTCTGCTAACATGTGCCTGGGGTTCATATGATCTTTACCTCTGCTAACATGTGCCTGGGGTTGTTGGGCGGGTGAGTGTTGTAGAGGAACTTGAGGAACTCTGCCCTGCCGAGGCTGGCTTCCTTGGCCTTCAGCACCTCCAGCTCCTCCTTGATGAGGTGCAGGTTGGCCTGACGCTGCTTCTCCTCCTCTTCCTCCTCCGCTGTCTTCTGCTCCAGCTGGTAGCGCTCCACGGTGCTCCGGGCAAAGTCGTACCAGTCTAAAACAACATCAGATAAGGCTACTACACTTTGCAGCTCATGAAACCTATAGTGAAGATTTGAATGTCACAATATTATACTTTTACTCTACAGGCTCCGGGCAAAGCCGTACCAGCCTGAACAGCATCAGATAAGGCTACTATGCTTTACAGGTCATGAAACCTATGGTGAAGATTTAAATGGTACAATATTATACTTTTACTCGTACCACAACCAGTCTGAACAGCATTGGATGAGGCTACTACACTTTACAGGCCATGAAACCTATGGTGAAGATTTAAATGGTACAATATCATACTTTTACCTTAGGACCTGTGTGGGGTTATCAAATGAAAATTCTCTGCCTTTTTTCCTTACCAAGATCTTATCATCAATGAAATTACTTTAAAATTAAAATATCTTTTCAGTGAGTGCGTCCCACACACAACAATGCTCCCAAAGAAACGGGCAAGTATCCTTAACAGAATACAAGTTTCTCATGTGATTCTGTTTCTTTTTCTACTGCTCTTTGTTTTCAAAGAAAAAGTCATCTCAACCCTAGCTTGTGATCATGGAGAATTCTATGAGCCTTGAGTGTTTTTCTGTGTTCCTTAGTTCTGATCTTTTATGTATATAATTAACGCATTTTTGTTTCCAAACCAAAGTAAAAGAATCAATCCAGCTCCCATCCTGGTTCGTGATCATGTAGAATTCTATGAGCCTGCATGAGCATCTTGGTATTCACGTTCAGTATTCAAGCTAATTCCCTGACGTCACACACCGAAGTTTTATTTTCCCTCACTTTCCAGTGACTGGCTTGTTACTGATTTTACAGTGATAACCATTGGTCCACTGTCGAGATCCTCCACACCCCAAAATGAGGTGAAAGGAAATAAAACATCATTCACCGAAAAAGCTCCAGTATTTTCCCTGACTTTGCTCCCCCAGTGTTCCCTGAAGTGAAGTGAAAGGAAATAAAATATCATTCACTGAAAAAGCTCCAGTGTTTTCCCTGACTTTGCTCCCCCAGTGTTCCCTGAAGTGAAGTGAAAGGAAATAAAATATCATTCACTGAAAAAGCTCCAGTGTTTTCCCTGACTTTTCCCCAGTGGTGTTCCCTGACGTGTGAGGTGAAAGGAAATAAAACGTCGTTCACTGAAAAAGCTCCAGTGTTTTCCCTGACTTTGTTCCCAAGTGTTCTCTGACGTGAGGTGAAAGGAAATAAGATATCAATTTTTTGTCATCATTCACTGAAAAAGCTCCAGTGTTTTCCCTGATTTTTCCCCAAGTGTTCCCTGACGAGAGGTGAAAGGAAATAAAACGTCATTCACTGAAAAAGCTCCAGTGTTTTCCTTTGTTTCCCCGGCGTTCCCTGACCAGCACAGGCTCTGTCTCTGGCAAACGATCAGCTGAGCTGTGAGCAGCACTGTTCGCTTCGTTTGAAGTGTACAGCGTTGTCATCACAGTCACAGTATTGAAGAATAACTACCATGGACGATGTTTCAGCTGGCTCTGGCTACAATTCATTGTGTAACGCCAACTGCAGTATGGTGTTTGGCTAAAAATGGACAGGCACGATTTTCCCCCTGTGATCATTACAAATCACACAACAAACCTGTACATAATTTTTTTCATCCTCAAAATTCACAGAGTTAAACTAGGACCGAGGAAGCTAGGAATGTTTGTTGACGTTAATGATGATGAATACTGACCTTCACCTGTGAATGTCAGAGAGGACAAAACGAGCTATGAATGTTTGTTGACCATGAAACTGACCTTCACCTGTGAATGTCAGAGGGGACAAAACAAGCTAGGAATGTTTGTTGACGATGAATACTGACCTTCACCTGTGAATGTCAGAGGGAACAAAACGCTGGTCAGCTCCAAGACCTTCACCAGACATTGCCGGGCCTGTTCCTTCATGTGCAGCACCTGGCACAGACCACAGTGACCAATGTTACATCACCTGGCACTGACCACACACTGACCAATGTTACATCACCTGACACTGACCACACAGACCAATGTTACATCACCTGACACAGACCACCACTGACCAATGTTACATCACCTGACACAGACCACACAGACCACACTGACCAATGTTACATCACCTGACACTGACCACACAGACCACACTGACCAATGTTACATCACCTGACACAGACCACACAGACCACACTGACCAATGTTACATCACCTGACACAGACCACACTGACCAATGTTACATCACCTGACACACATCACACTGACCAATGTTACATCACCTGACACAGACCACACAGACCACACTGACCAATGTTACATCACCTGACACTGACCACACAGACCACACTGACCAATGTTACATCACCTGACACTGACCACACTGACCACACTGACCAATGTTACATCACCTGACACAGACCACACAGACCACACTGACCAATGTTACATCACCTGACACTGACCACACAGACCACACTGACCAATGTTACATCACCTGACACATGACCACACTGACCAATGTTACATCACCTGACACAGACCACACAGACCCACACTGACCAATGTTACATCACCTGACACTGACCACACAGACCACACTGACCAATGTTACATCACCTGACACTGACCACACTGACCAATGTTACATCACCTGACACAGACCACACAGACCACACTGACCAATGTTACATCACCTGACACTGACACAATGTTACATCACCTGACACTGACCACACTGACCAATGTTACATCACCTGACACTGACCACACTGACCAATGTTACATCACCTGACACAGACCACACTGACCAATGTTACATCACCTGACACTGACCACACTGACCAATGTTACATCACCTGACACTGACCCACACTGACCAATGTTACATCACCTGACACTGACCACACAGACCACTGACCAATGTTACATCACCTGACACTGACCACACTGACCAATGTTACATCACCTGACACAGACCACACTGACCAATGTTACATCACCTGACACACACATCACACTGACCAATGTTGCATCACCTGACACACATCACACTGACCAATGTTACATCACCTGACACACATCACACTGACCAATGTTACATCACCTGACACACATCACACTGACCAATGTTACATCACCTGACACAGACACACACAGACCACACTGACCAATGTTACATCACCTGACAATGTTACATCACATCACACTGACCAATGTTACATCACCTGACACACATCACACTGACCAATGTTACATCACCTGACACAGACCAATGTTACACAGACACACACTGACCAATGTTACATCACCTGACACACATCACACTGACCAATGTTACATCACCTGACACACACACTGACCAATGTTACATCACCTGATACTGACCACACAGACCAATGTTACATCACCTGACACACATCACACTGACCAATGTTACATCACCTGACACAGACCACCTGACCACTACCACACAGACCAATGTTACATCACCTGACACACCACATGACCAATTACATCACCTGACACAGACCACACTGACCAATGTTACATCACCTGACACAGACCACACACACCACACTGACCAATGTTACATCACCTGACACAGACCACACTGACCAATGTTACATCACCTGACACACATCACACTGACCAATGTTACATCACCTGACCACAGACCACACTGACCACCATGTTACATCACCTGACACAGACCACACTGACCAATGTTACATCACCTGACACAGACACACACTGACAATGTTACATCACCTGACACAGACCACACATCACACTGACCAATGTTACATCACCTACATCACCTGACATCACCTGACACAGACCACACTGACCAATGTTACATCACCTGACACAGACCACACTGACCAATGTTACATCACCTGACACAGACCAATGTTACATCACCTGACCAACTGGGTTACATCACCTGACACATCACACTGACACAGACCACAGACTGACCAATGTCACATCACCTGACACACACCACACTGACCAATGTTACATCAACTGACACAGACCACACAGATCAATGTTACATCACCTGACACTGACACTCACACTGACCAATGTTACATCAATTTACACACCTGACCAGACCACCACTGATCAATGTTACATCACCTGACACAGACCACACTGACCAATGTTACATCACCTGACATCACACAGACCACACTGACCAATGTTACATCAACTGACACAGACCTGACACAATGATCACACAGACCACACTTACAATGTTACCTGACACTGATCACACTGACCAATGTTACATCACCTGACACAAACCATCACACACAATGTTCATCATGTTACATCACCTGACACAATGTTACATCACCTACACAGACCACACTGACCAATGTTGCATCACCTGACACACATCACCTGACACTGACCAATGTTACATCACACCTGACACTGACCACACTGATCAATGTTACATCACCTGACACAGACTACACAGACCACACTGACCAATGTTACATCACCTGACACTGACCACACAGACCACACTGATCAATGTTGCATCACCTGACACTGACCACACAGACCACACTGACCAATGTCACATCACCTGACACACATCACACTGACCAATGTTACATCACCTGACACTGACCACACTGATCAATGTTACATCACCTGACACAGACTACACAGACCACACTGACCAATGTTGCATCACCTGACACACATCACACTGACCAATGTTACATCACCTGACACTGACCACACTGACCAATGTCCAATTACATCACCTGACACACATCACACTGACCAATGTTACATCACCTGACACACATCACACTGACCAATGTTACATCACCTGACACAGACCCACACTGACCAATGTTACATCACCTGACACACATCACACTGACCAATGTTACATCACCTGACACTGACCACACAGACCAATTTTACATCACCTGACACAGACCACACTGACCAATGTTACATCACCTGACACAGACCACACTGACCAATGTTACATCACCTGACACAGACCACACAGACCACACTGACCAATGTTACATCACCTGACACAGACCACACAGACCACACTGACCAATGTTACATCACCTGACACAGACCACACTGACCAATGTCACATCACCTGACACTGACCACACTGACCAATGTTACGTCACCTGACACAGACCCACACTGACCAATGTTACATCACCTGACACAGACCACACTGACCAATGTTACATCACCTGACACAGACCACACTGACCAATGTTACATCACCTGACACAGACCACACAGACCACACTGACCAATGTTACATCACCTGACACTGACCACACACACCACACTGACCAATGTTACATCACCTGACACTGACCACACTGACCAATGTTACATCACCTGACACTGACCACACTGACCAATGTTACATCACCTGACACTGACCACACTGACCAATGTTACATCACCTGACACAGACCACACAGACCAATGTTACATCACCTGACACAGACCACACTGACCAATGTTACATCACCTGACACAGACCACACAGATCAATGTTACATCACCTGACACGGACCACACTGACCAATGTTGCATCACCTGACACAGACCACACAGACCAATTTTACGTCACCTGACACAGACCACGCTGACCAATGTTACATCACCTGACACAGACCACACACCACACTGACCAATGTTACATCACCTGACACAGACCACACACACCACACTGACCAATGTCACATCACCTGACACAGACCACACAGACCACACTGACCAATGTTACATCACCTGACACTGACCACACAGACCACACTGACCAATGTTACATCACCTGACACTGACCACACAGACCACACTGACCAATGTCACATCACCTGACACAGACCACACTGACCAATGTCACATCACCTGGCACAGGCCACACTGACCAATGTTACATCACCTGACACATACTACACAGACCACACTGACCAATGTTGCATCACCTGACACAGACCACACTGACCAATGTTACATCACCTGACACAGACTACACAGACCACACTGACCAATGTTGCATCACCTGACACAGACCACACTGACCAATGTTACATCACCTGACACTGACCACACTGACCAATGTTACATCACCTGACACAGACCACACTGACCAATGTTACATCATTTGACAGACCACACTGACCAACGTTACATCATCTGACACATACAGACCACAAATATTCAATCACCACACTCACAAATCACTCTGACCAACATTATTAAACACACACACACACACACACGCACGCACGCACGCACACACACACACACACACACGCACGCACGCACACACATACACACACACACCATATACACACACACACACACAGAAATCACACTGACCAACATTAAATGACCACATAAACAGACAAAACTGACCAATATCAAATGACTACACACACACACACACAGAGACCACACTGACTAACACCAAATCACCTAACACACCCACATAGTCCACACAGACTAAATGACCACTGCCTGTTCAAACGAAGGAATTCACACGAGATGTCCTGACATCTGTTTTTCCCCTGCCATTCCTAAGGCGCCACCAGCACCCCACGCCTTCCTCCGCCTCTGGTTTCTTCACTCCTGACTTTTTCCCCATTCATTTTTTATTTCACTCCAGATTCTCATTTTCAAATTTCACTGACGTTAGCAAATTTGTAGAAAAATGGCAGCCCCGATAATTCCATGAATGCTGACACGGACGGCAGGATCTGTAACGTGCGAAGGTAATCTTGTGCCCATGTAGACACATCGAGAGGCTTAGCCACAGGCGAGTCACACACTGGCTGACCTGGGAGGTGGGAGAAACTCCCTCTCCACAGCCCACTGGTGCTGCCAGGGTTCAAACCCTCCATCCTTGGACTTGAAGTCACATGTTTCAGCCCACTTGACAATCGCACCCATTGAGAAATGTAGCTCATACACAGAAAGAAAGAAAGGACTGGAAATGAATCTACACAGACAGACATATATAAGTTGTGATATAAACAAATACATGAATCAAAATCTAAGAACAGTATGCTCAGCCAGTAACGCACACGGATGAACAAGGACTATATATAATCGTAGCAGTCATTAAAGGTACAAAAACTCCTGTTTGCTTTAACCATAGTCACGTTTGTGGTAAATTGAGTTGCTTCCCTTGTTATGGTTTGCACTGCTTGGGAGTTTGACGTTTGAAAACACAATTTTTTGGTGCAAATTTTCAAATAAAAATGGATTAAAAAAAAAATGTCGGATGTCAAGAGAAAAAATTCTTCATCTGCCAGTTCTTGATGAGCCAGCTGACAGGGATTCTGATAAGTCTTTTTTGCCTCAAGAAAGTGACAGCAATACTGAAAGAAGGTCATGTAGAAAACTGCGTCGGTGCTGGATTTTATTTCAGTAACCAGAGCACGCGGACAGACTGACTGTGGTATAAATTCTTAAGTCACAAATTACAAACACCACACCTGAACTCGGTTTCTGTTTTTCATAAAGTACACCACATCTGATACTTGATGCTTGACACTTTTTTTCTTTTTCATTTTTTTTTTTTCTTCATTTAATTTTGCTTGTTTATTTTACATGAATGCTTTTTTTTCAACAATCATAACAAATAAAAACAGTACTGCCTTTACTTTCCACACACATTAATGGAGAACACACAAACCCCATCCATGAAATCAAGAACATGATTTTTTTGTACAAACGTAGTCAAACTTGGGGACGCCTCTCATTAAGAAGAGAGTCCCCTCAGAGAAAAGTGTTACAGATACATCAGTCTGTAGGGAGATAGATGTGATTTGGTTTCAGAGAAAAGTGTTACAGATACATCAGTCTGTAGGGAGATGCATGTGGTGTGGACACAGAGAAAAGTGCTACAGATACATCAGCCTCTGTAGGGAGATGCATGTGGTGTGGACACAGAGAAAAGTGCTACAGATACATCAGTCTCTGTAGGGAGATGCATGTGGTGTGGACACAGAGAAAAGTGTTACAGATACATCAGTCTCTGTAGGGAGATGCATGTGGTGAAAAGTGTTACAGATATATCAGCCTCTAAAGTGAGGGAGCCTTTACTCAGGAGTCTTTATGGAAGGATTTCACTGTCTGACAGGCCTAAAGCATCAGGGCATCTTTATGGAAGGATTTCACTGTCCAACAGGCTTAAAGCATCAGGGCATCTTTATGGAAGGATTTCACTGTCCGACAGGCTTAAAGCATCACGGCATCTTTATGGAATGATTTCACTGTCCGACAGGCTTAAAGCATCAGGGTGTCTTTAGGGAAGGATTTCACGCTGTCAAATTTAGTATGCAAAATCCTAATACATCATATTTCATAATGCAGAGATGTCACATGTTTGGGATGCATGTTGGTGTCATTGTCACACCCTGTTTGTCACAAAACAATGGGACATCAAAACGTTGACAATGTTACTATGATACACCAGACAGACAATAACATGGTCGGCATGCATTTGTTAGTATAAATCATCAAAGGGTGGCCTACCTCAACTTGTAAACAGCAGTCCTGGTTCAGTAAATCCAGTTTGGGGTGTCACAAAGTGTCACATGATTGTCACATACTCAAACATGCGGCCAGGTACTTTACGGTTTTTTTTTTTTTATCCTAAAAGGTGTGTTTGTCACTACTTAACGATTTTTAACACCGGACTATACAGTCACAGAAAGAAGCAAACTCCATTATTTACACTCTGATGTGGTGTCTGGTCACACACAGCAGGAAGGTGAGTGTCACCCTGTCACATGTCACCAATATGGTAAACACTACTCTTGATCCATGGTTTCTACCATATTTGCCGCATGGCAGAAACTGTGGTTTCGACATCACCCCACTGATCCATGGCTCGCTAAACCGAAGATCTGTCGACCAGTAGCACCAGAGTCTTGGCAGACGTTAGATTCCATCATGACGAGCACAACTATGTATGCGCGCATCTCAGCAGGTGTCATATCCTGCCAAAGTGGGTCAAGTTGCCCCCGCTTTGTCATCTGCTGCCTGGCGTACAGGTTCGTCTGGTCAGCAGCCGTAGTAAAAAAAAAACTGCGGCAGGAAGAGAAAAAAATAATCCAGAGGTGTAGCCGTGTCTGGCAAATCATGATCTGGCCCAGTCTCCTCCTCAAAAAGCTGAACTACAGGTGTGGAAGTGGCCGGTCGCCACGTGGTCACAAACGCAGACAAAGGCACATCATCATCTTCATCACTTTCTTCACCTTCTTCTCCCTCTTCTTCCTCTCAAACATCCACATCACTTTCATTTAACTCCTCTCTTTCATTTCTTTCTACTTCTTGTAGTATTTCATCCAACTCCTCTTCATATAATCCTAAAAAATCGCCGTCAGTAGAAGCGCTAGCAGACGCCATTTTCAGAAAAAGGCGATGCCGTCTGCAGCAATGGAATGCGGTCAGTTCACGACCCTAGTCTTTGTGAATGAATCCTTTCCCACACCCCATACTACTGCTAAGATTTCATTGGACACCTCTCAGGGATGCACGTTTATTTTTGGCCAGTCTTGACTTAAAACGTGGTCGCAGTGTGTGAGGGAAAGTAACGCGGCACGTACGGCCGGTTGCGGCCGGAACGAATAGCAGGTCCCTGTCAGTGTCAACTCCTACCTTGTTATAGACCTTTCCCTTGGGCTGTCCCGTGTCACTGTCAACTCCTACCTTGTCACAGACCTTTCCCTTGGGCTGTCCGTGTCACTGTCAACTCCTACCTTGTCATAGACCTTTCCCTTGGGCTGTCCTTATCAGTGTCAACTCCTACCTTGTCACAGACCTTTCCCTTGGGCTGTCCTTATCAGTGTCAACTCCTACCTTGTCACAGACCTTTCCCTTGGGCTGTCAGTGTCAGTGTCAACTCCTACCTTGTCACAGACCTTTCCCTTGGGCTGTCCTTATCAGTGTCAACTCCTACCTTGTCACAGACCTTTCCCTTGGGCAGTCCTTATCAATGTCAACTCCTACCTTGTCACAGACCTTTCCCTTGGGCTGTCCTTATCAGTGTCAACTCCTACCTTGTCACAGACCTTTCCCTTGGGCTGTCCTTATCAATGTCAACTCCTACCTTGTCATATAGACTTTCCCTTGGGCAGTCCTTATCAATGTCAACTCCTACCTTGTCATAGACTTTCCCTTGGGCTGTCCTTGTCAGTGTCAACTCCTACCTTGTCATAGATCTTTCCCTTGGGCTGTCCTTATCAGTGTCAACTCCTACCTTGTCATAGACCTTCCCCAGGGCAACCTTTCCCTCAGGGCATCTTTACAGAAGGATTTCACTGTCCGACAGGCTTAAAGCATCAGGGTGTCTTTACGGAAAGGTTTCACTTACATGCTTAAGGCATCAGGGTGTCTTTATGGAAAGATTTTGTTGTCCAACAGGCTTAAAGCATCAGGGTGTCTTTATGGAAAGATTTTGTTGTTGCCAACAGGTTTAAAGCATCAGGGCGTCTTCACACAAAGGTTTCATTGTCCGACAGGCTTAAAGCACAACCAGCACCACAACCGCTTTGGGCTGCTCCCTTCAGTGTCAACCACTACCTTGTTATAGACCTTTCCCTTGGGCTGTCAGCGTCAACTCCTACCTTGTCATAGACCTTTCCCTTGGGCAGTCTTATCTGTGTCAAACTCCTACCTTGTCATAGACCTTTCCCTTGGGCTGTCCTTATCAGTGTCAACTCCTACCTTGTCATAGACCTTTCCCTTGGGCTGTCAGTGTCAGTGTCAACTCCTACCTTGTCACAGACTTTTCCCTTGGGCTGTCAGTGTCAGCGTCAACTCCTACCTTGTCATAGACCTTTCCCTTGGGCAGTCCTTATCAGTGTCAACTCCTACCTTGTCACAGACCTCTCCCTTGGGCTGTCCTTATCAATGTCAACTCCTACCTTGTCATAGACCTTTCCCTTGGGCTGTCCCCGTCAGTGTCAACTCCTACCTTGTCATAGACCTTCCCCAGGGCAGCCAGGGCCATGGATCTTCAATGAGGTCACGACCTTCAGTCTGTCGAACGGCCTGTCGAAGCAAATCCGCAGCTTTCCCACGCCTTCTCCATCTTGACTGTGGTGTCTTCGTCCTGTTCCAGGCTCCCTAAGAGTTCTTCAGCTGCATCAACCAAAGGAAAAAGAAAAGGACTGGTAAACAATGGAAGACATTTGGAAATACTTGCAACAAAAGGATAAGCAAACTGCTTTTTAACACCTACATATCCGCACAAAGAGTAAACACCATTTATGTTTTACTGGACCTCTCTCACAACCGCACTCAGACCTGTATATGCACATATGTGTATGACATATATACGTGCGATGTAAAACAGACATTTCTGTGCACGAAACAGGCATTTTTGTGTATAGTAAAAAAAAACAACAAGAGACGGCAGTTTGTGTGTCCCACCCCAAACGTTTTTTTCTTTCGCACCTAGTCAAGAAACTGCTCCATTATTGAATGACAATGAATGAACACAGAGATACGTACAGATCTGAATGGAAAAAGAAATGAATGGAACCTGATGGCACATAAATCATACATACACACATTTATGCATGCATACTTATCTATGGACAGGAAGGGGGTTGGAGGTGGGGGGGGGCGGGGGAGGCTGTGTAGTCACATGACGACAGCCTTTGCCTGCAAAACTGGTAACTGTGAGTTCAAACTGCTGTTTCATCGGACAGATTTTTTTTTTTCCAGCTTGAGAGCTGTCTCTGTCCACCCCGTAGAACATGAGCACCTCGCTCAATTTAGAGAAGGTTAAAGGTGGCAGAAGGGAGAGGAATGGGCTCCGCCATTGATCATGCCGTGCCACAGACATGGTGAACCTCCGACCGTTCACTGCCACTATGGCCAATAGGTAATGGGAACTGAAACCTATTTCTTTACATAGATAGATAAGACATATAGATAGGTAGATAGATTGATTGATTGATAGACAGACTGATAGATAGACTGACAGACAGACAGATTGATTGATCAACAGATAGATAGATAGATAGATAGATAGATAGACAGATAGATAGATAGATAGATAGACAGATAGACAGATAGATAGATAAACAGATCAATGGATTGATAGATAGATTGATTGATAGATAGATAGATGGATGGACAGACAGACAGACAGACAGACAGACAGACAGACAGACAGATATGCACTAATTGTTTCTTTCATTCTCTGACGGATCATAAACAAGATGGGAATACTTCGCCATCTCTCAGAGAGAACTCTTGGAACTCTTGTGGTTTGTCATCTGCAAGATTTAAATATACAGCAATGGTTTTAAATACAACCATTAACTTAGATAGCCACATTCAGTCTTAAGAAATGATGCCTAAGCATAACAATTATCATAAATGTGTTTTCTTTTTCTGAGAGAGAGAGAGAGAGAGAGAGAGTGTGTGTGTGTGTGTGTGTGTGTGTGTGTGTGTGTGTGTGTGTGTGTGTGTGTGTGTGTGTGTGTGATCCATTCCAACAGTACACAACAGCCTTCTCTTCTATATTATTATGTTTTAAATGGAATTTAATTTAACACACATTTTTTTTCTTTCTTCTTTCTTTTTCTTGCTCGGTTTGGGGAAAACAGCTGAGATGGCAGCAGAGGAGGCATCTTCATGCACGTGTTCCCATGTGGAACCTTGCTTTGAAGTCTGATAATAGGAGTTAGAGCCTACAGACATGTTGACTCTGAACAGAAAATGTCTGGCGGGCAACCTCACATGAATGCTAGACTCTTGGAAACAGGAACAAACGCATCGCTTGTTGGGGCACATAATGGGACACTGGAAACTCTCTGTATACCATTTCATCTGGGGGGGGGGGGGGGGGGGCAGTATACATGTGGAGCTACAGTTTTTACTTTTTGGTGGTCATATTTACTAAATGACATAGAAGTGATATGACCTTTCAACCCGCCTGCTGCCCTGTCTAAATATAGCTGCGGCAGGCGCCCTGTGTCTAAACATAGCTGTGGCAGGTGCCCTGTGTCTAAACATAGCTATGGCAGGTGCTCTGTGTCTAAACATAGCTACGGCAGGTGCCCTGTGTCCAAATACAGCTGTGGCAGGTGTCCTGTGCCCAAACACAGCTGTGGCAGGTGCCCTGTGTCCAAATACAGCTGTGGCAGGTGCCCTGTGTCTAAACATAGCTGTGGCAGGTGCCCTGTGTCTAAAAATAGCTGTGGCAGGTGCCCTGTGTCTAAATATAGCTGTGGTAGGGGGTCAGGACAGGCATGAGAGAGGTGTGGCCATTAACATAAACAACTCTGATCTCAACCCACCATCCCACCCCCTCCTTTTCTCTCTGCTGACTGTGACCTTCTTCCCTCTCTGTCTGCTGTTTACAGTTCTCACAGAATAAAATTTGTATGCAATGAGAGAAAGGACCAATGTCAGAAACTTTCAAAATATTTACGATCAATTATCCTCATACATAACTCCTGACGCTGGGATTTCCTTCTTCCTTTATCCCCCCAAGGTCTGTCGAGCGTGCCGAGTTAACGTGTAGGTCGGACATCTGGCAAGTTGAAGCCATCACACCCTCTCCTTAAATCTCTCTCACCTTAGTCATTAACTCATTTCTCCATCAGCTTTAAAGCATGCACAGTGTGGTCTCGAAACTTAGCGGATGTGGTGTAGCATCTGTGGACTAGTCCGCACGCAGTGACACCTTCTTGATGAAACCGAAACTTTGATTCAACATCTTTTCATGTTAAGTGACTTGTAGGGGAATGATCTGATCATGTTAAACGACTGAGCTTTCATCACATCATGATATTACAGTTCTAATGATTCACACTTATCACCTCAAGCTATACACTTCACAAAACGAACATAACACTACTGTGCATGATGCAGTGTGTGGAGAGTGATCCAGCCTGCTTCAGGAATATTTCACACATTCTGTGTGTAAAAGGCTTAAATGACATCACATTTTATCGTTCACCACTGACGGGTGGAAAATTTCATCAGATAGGTGACCAACGTACAAATGACGCGAACAAAAAGCCAAAATCTCATCAGATAAGTTATCCACATAGAAATTACAAAAAAACAAAAATTTCGTCAGATAAGTAATCCACAAACAAATGACACAGACAAAAAGCCAAAAATTTCGTCAGATAAGTAATCCACATACAAATGACACAAACGACAAAGAGAAAATTTCATCTGATAAGTAATCCACAAACAAATGACACAGACAAAAAAGGCAAAATTTCAACAGATAATCCACACCAATGGCAACAGAGCCATTTTCTGCCTGTCAACATGCTGAAAGCTCTGCTGCCATGCTGTTCCATAATCCATAACATTGACACACATCAAGGACAGTACACTCCATCAATGGCTGATGCCTCATGAACCAATTTTCAGCAGAATAATGAAAATGATTCTTGAATGGTGATCAACTTTTGGCAGTTTCCCCATCGCATCCCTTTTGAAGATTTCTTACAGCTTTCTTCATACATGAACATTTTAAAAAGTTATTTACGTTACATTACAAATACCTTTATAGTCTTACATGAAGATCTGAGAGTGGAACAAACATGTACCTCCCTAAAAGCACTTCTTTTGGTGAGACCTTAAAAGCAGAAAAAAACATTTGAAACTGAATTTACATAAACATGACAGGCAAGAAAACGCAACTCTACAACTGCAAGGGTTCTGTTCACTGTGAAAGTTAACAAAACATATATCTCATTTTTATCTGTTCAAATCAGACTTTTTTTTTTTGGAATCTGCATCTCAAATGACCTCTTGTTTTGCCATAACAAGTGATATACTACAGGCCCAGTTTTGTATTATGAACAAGCAATCACTTATCTTCAATCACTTCAGCGCAAGATGGGTGTTGAATGGATGATGGAACCAAATCTTGGATGCTGATTTAGACAGAAGTCAATGGGTTTTTGTTTTTTTTTACAATACAAGAGTTGAAGGAAAATTTAAAACAGAGAATGCTTATGCAAGTTTTCCGAACACATGCTGGAATGGAACACAAAACGTGACACAGTTTCCATCGTCATGGGGAGGGCACAGCTTCTGGTCAACTTCCAGGACATAAATCCAAAGACCTATCAATGACCTCGCCAGAGTTTGCCTTCATTCATGAAGACAAATTACAATTTCTCTGAAACAAAGAACACTCATATATATATATATATCGGCTTGTATACCAGATCGACATTTTACTACATCCTTTTCCTTGTTTCTAAAAAAAAAAAAAAAAAAGCCATTGACTTCCATCTAAATAAAAATACCCATGATTTGTTTCATCATCCATTTTGCGCCTAATTGAGGAGGTACGTAATTGTTCATTCTTCGTTTACATTGTCTTGAAAGTTGTTTGTCTCACCTGAAGAAGACCAAAGAGGTCAAAACGCCATGTGTTTTGTCTTGTAATTTGTTTGTTTCTTCCGCTCAAAAGCATCAAAAATTTTCTTTTTCATTTTGTCCAAAATTTGGATCTGTGCATAACATGGTA
>JADBJO010005654.1:10000-35000 GCA_016801955.1 Conus betulinus | reverse complement strand
TTGGTCTCTTTCTTGGTGCCGCCTGTACAGTATTTTTCCTGAGTTGTCTTTGTTTCAATATCTGCCTGCAGACAGTTTTTTGGAACTAAACATCAAAAATTGCTTGATAAGAAATAGTTTGTGCTGGAAGGAAACAGGGTTTGTGTTCGTTTTTTTTTCCAAGTCTGGTACTGGCAATGTACAAACTTCACCCCTTTTCTCCTCCCTCAGTTCAGTGTTTGTTTTTTATGCAGTGACTGACTGAGCATCATCTCTTCCACCTCCCTCCCCCACTTCCCATCTCTCCCCTCACTGCAGATTTTCACTCTTTCCCCATTGACTCCACCCACCTTTGCACCTTAGCTTTTCTTAATTCATGGTATATTCATTAACACATGTATCAACTGAAAAAGGCAAAGGAGAGAGAGAGAGAGCGAGAGAGTGAGAGAGAGAGAGAGAGAGAGAGAGAGAGAGGAGAGAGGGGAGAGAGCAGCTATCTCAACTTTCATGGTCTTTTTGGTGACAACCAATTAAATCTGTCATCTTGTAATGTTCTAATACTTTTGCAACACCTGCTTTTAAAACAGAACAAATCAAAAAACTATCGATCCTTCCGCTCTTGAGCCAGCTGCAAGTGCAACATGAAACACCTGTGGCAGGTATGCAGCTTAGGGCCTTCTCTTTGCAGTTGCTTAATTTAGACCATTCTTCATACATTCTGTAGCAGTTTTATATAGATTTGAATTGTCCTACTCTCAGTTCCCCGCGATCACACGATTTTGAACACGATCACACAATTTTGAGTGGACCAAGCATTTTTGGGGTCAAATTCTTGTGTTTTATGCAGTTGTCATAAAAGTACTATTCTCTGTTGGTCATACCACGCGCTCAGAAGTGTAACTGAACTTGTGTGGGAGGACAGAGAGCATGAAGAAGTGGATTACAGTGTGCACAAAAAAGTTCTTGCTTTTTTTCTGCAAATGCGTATCATTTTGGATTACTTACATCATGTGAACTGTGTAAATTCCTCACTTAAGGTAAGCATTTTTTTTTTTATAAATATATTGTTTCTTTTATCCAGTAGTGTATGTTTCATGCTCCTAGGTGAAGTGGTTGATTTTTTATGATTTTTTTTTTTAATTGCCACAAATTGTGTGATCTGAGGGACAAACTGGTCCATTTTGGCTGTGACTTGATTGAGTTAAGATGTGCTGGCATCAGCTAGTCCTTGAGGGTGAAAACGCGGAAAAGTCGCAGCCTGCCGAGAAGACCCACACAAAACTGGCAAAATTTTGATTTCTGACTCTCTTTGGTCTTTTTTTTTTTTCTTTCAGATCAAGGTTTTTTTTTTTTTTATACGACCATGAAGAGCGAATGGATGAAGATGATGATTGAGCACATTGAAGGAAAGAACAGAGGACATGTCGCGCCATTTTTTTTTTAACAACAAAGCAAGACAGACAGTGAGGCCCTGGGTCTGACCTGGGAGAGAAGCTCTGAATACAGATTACAGAAATAAATCATGTAATGCTGCCAAAAGAATACAAAGACTTCACGTAACATGGAAGAAAGTGTATGCATGTGTGTCTTCTTCTTCCTTAATGACTGGTTCACTCAAAAACGAGTAGGTCACCAGCTCGCAGTGTGTGTGTGTATGTGTCTGTGTGTGTGTGTGTGTGCATGAGGGGGGGGGGGGGGGGGGAGTGTATGCATGTGTGCGTGCATGCATGTGTGTTGCAGGGGGGGGGGGTGGTGGGTGGTGGGGTGGGCAGGGGGGGGGGGGGGGGGGGGGGGGGGGGGGGGGGGGGGGGGGGGGGGGGGGAGGTGGGGGGGGGAGAAAAAGAAGTGTATGCATGTCCACACGTGTGTGTGTGCATATGTGTGTGTGTGTGTGTGTGTGTGTGTGTGTGTGCATGGGGGGTGGGGGTCACAAGCGGGGGTGGGGTGTTAAACCATACGTAACAAAGAAAAAAAAAACTTTATTCAATTGTAATTTGATTTGCAAACTTTGAATTCAAATTATAAAGAATGCAAAAGTGGTTAGTTATACGAGTTGAGAAAAATTATGTGGGGTGAATATATCTCTATTACAACTGAAAGGGAGAGAAATGTGAAAGAGGGAGCAGAAACAATGGTATTACACATATTCAAGTTGCGAGGTTCGGCAGAGACGTAAACAAACAGGGGTCGATAACCGCTACCTATCAGAGACCGGGAATGGAGACCGACCACATGAACTTTGATCACATCGAACCATCGACTCATCTTACGGGTCGATAGAATTAAACCTGCTGGGAAGCGGGGTATGCATGAAACGCCTGTGTTCGGTTGCTAAGAAAAGCAGTTGAATAAAAACAACATTTCAGTTTACGTACCTGTTCACAAGCCATGATATAACTCTCAAATGCACGCCCCTTCGCGCAGCTCAACACAGCACACAGAACGAACTCACTCGTCCGAACGGAAGTTTTGCTCCCCACGTGGTAATTCTATAAATAGTGAACGGAAGTTCTTTTTTTTTTTTTTTTTTTTTTTGCAGACGACCGTTCGCCGGTCCTACCGACTTGCAACGTCACCCAGATTCCTACCTGACGACGCCGTCTACCCCGACCGCAAACACCATTAACCTCGAACAAACCTGCCAGCGTACGAAGCCTTGCCATGACGCTCGACTTCATGCTGCAGCATGCTATGCCTATGTATACTCAAAAGACCACTATTTCTCTTTGTTCTTTTAAGTTTCTCTCTCTCTCTCTCTCTCTCTCTCTCTCTCTCTCTCTCTCTCTTTGTCTGGGGACGTTTGTTTCAAAAGCTGAAATGTTTATAGATAGATAGATAGATAGAAAACATTCAAACAGAGAAATAAACGACAGTCACATCAATTCTCACAATATACAATAATGAACTGCTTTGGATGTCAATATTGGACTTTTCGATAACTTCTCTAACAAGGATGTTTGACCGAGGTATTCCCTTATGTTTATATGTATAAACGCAGAATTTGAAGCTGAAAAAAGGTCTAATAGGACGATTTCGCCTGAGGAGTTAGAATAAGACCTCCAAGGTAAGTGAGAAAACTGTGCCAGAATGTCAATGATTTAATGCTCAACTGGTTAACATCAGCCGTTTAAATATGAACTGGTTGCACGTCAGCCGCTTGATGCTGAACTGTTGAATGACAAATGTTTAAAGTTGAATTGGTTGAACATCAATCGTTTAATGTTGGACTGGTTGAATGTCAAGTATTTAATGTAGAAGTGGTTGAACGTCAACTGTTTCATGTTGAACTGGTTGAATGTCAACCGTTTTATATTCAACTGGTTTAATGTCATGCATTTAATGTTGAAGTGGTTGAATGTCAACTGTTTGATATTGGACTGGGTTGAATGTCAAGGGTTTAATGTTGAACTGACTGGTTGCATATCAACAGTTTAAAGTTGAACTGGATGAATGTCAAGCGTTTAATGTTGAACTGGTTGAACGTCAACCGTTTAATGTTGACCTGGTTGAATGTCAAGCGTTCAATGTTGAACTGGTTGAATGTCAATTGTTTAGTGTTGAACTGGTTGAACGTCAACCGTTGATGTTGAACTGGTTGAATGTCAAGTGTTTAATGGTGAACTTGTTGAATGTCGATTGTTTAATGTTTGACTGGTTGAATGTTTAAGTGTTTCATGTTGAACTGGTTGAACGTCAACCGCTTCATGATGAACTGGTTGAATATCAAACAGCTAATTTGAACTAGTTGAATGTCACGTGTTTAACGTTTGAACGTTGTCACCTGCGACTGTTCCTGTGTTGCACTAACCGGTTTCACAGACAAATATTTCAGACAAATAAGAAAACACACACACACACACACACACACACACACACACACACACACACACACACACACACACAGCACAGCACAGCACAGCACAGCACAGCACAGCACAGCACAGCACAGCACAGCACAGCACAGCACATCTTACAAGTAACCGCTTCCTTCCCTCTCCCACTGTGTACAAGAATTAAATGTGTATCAGAGGATGACATCTAGATCGGATTCTCCTGTCAAGATTTGTACATTGTACAGAATTAGATCTACGTCAGTTCTCCTGTCGTCATCGGTATTTTGTACAGGGTTAGAGCTCCGGCTGATGACAGTTACGATCACCGATGATAATGACAGTCATTATAATGATAATCATCACTGTAAATTAAAAGATGCTGACAGGGATGATGACGACGACGACGACGAAGATGATGATGATGATGATGATGATGATGATGATGATGATGATGATGATGATGATGAGAGACAGAGCAGTTCCTTACCTGGTTGTCCCAGACGTTCTTCATGGGTCAGGATGTGACCAATGTCGTCGGCACACTGGTCACACTGCCAGGCATGACCCGTGCTATGACTTGCCTGACCATCATGACGCAGATCCCGCATTGGTGGTCCCTCTGTTGGGGGCGGGGGGGGGGGGGGGGGGGGCAGAGCTGGGGCGCTGTACCGGGGAATGAAGTGGCCAACCTGTCCCCTCCACCTGTCTGGTGACTGCAGGCGGAGACCCGAAGAGGTTCACTCAGTGTCTCCACCTCCAGCCGGGGGGGGGGGGGGGGGGGGGGGGGGGGGGGGGGGGGGGGGGGGGGTCCCCAGTCTACACTGTACAGCGAACCTGCCCACACACTGACTGACGGCAGTTGCCTCCGGACAGCAGAGAGACACCCGATGAACTGGACAATGTGACACAGGATACAAAAGTCAGGTGTAGGTCCCTAAACTCCGTACAGATCTGAAATGGGGTCTATAGATCTACAGTACACCGTCTGTGTAGTCACAGGGCTTCAGAATTTAAATCTGTCATGCGTTGTGCTATTATTGAAGTAGTTGTACAATTAGCAGATGTGACAGAAGCAGCACGAGCAGCAGCTGTGGCAGCAGTAGTGGTGGCAGTGCCAGCAGTAGTCTCTGCCTCGTGTTTCCTCTCTCTCTCTTTCAAATTCTGTGTTTAGATCTGAAATATGAGGGTCGGATTTATAGCACACTTTCAGAATATTCCGCCTTATCCTCATATATTTGTATAGCAGAGGAAGTAGCAGTAGCAGAGTATCAGTAGTAGTAGTAGTAGTAGTAATTCTTGTAGTGATAGTAGCAGTAGCAGCAGCAGTAGTGGTAGTATCATAGTAGTAGGGGACAATAATCATTTAGTTTGTTCCAGTATTCATTCAGTTTTAGATTTGACTCTGTGATTCTCTCTGTCTTTGTCCGTCAATATAGAAAAAAAAAATGCTTTTGGTTATCAGATATATTGTATGCATAGAACTACGAACATATGAAGCTGCTTTTCTTGTCTTTATTGTTATGACAAATTGTTAAAAAGACCGTCACATGCCAAGATTCAAAGTAATCTTACAGCAAAGAATGCCTGAACATTATGAGGATCTGTACATCTTATTGACGTTCTGATGTGAAGTTACTTTTCATAGGTGTCAACCTACACGGTTTTGCCGTACTGCTGTACGGGAAACCTACCATTTCGGGTCTGTACGGCCGTATACAAGTTTCAATACGGGTAAAAACTGATTTATTTGGGGCAAATCTTAAATCACTGAGGCAAACTGCGAGGTGAACAAATTTTCATAGCAGACGACACGGACTCTTAGCACTGAAACGGGAACGAACTAAGTAGATGATCGGTCAAGTTTTGAGATCAACCTTTCAGCCCCCTTGATGCAGGCAGCAAAGTCTGCCACCAAGCAGTACCACGATGAACATCAGTAACTGTCATTTGCAAGTGGCGGTGTTGAACAGAACAATGGCTGTGTGTTCTTAGGAAATTGGTATGATTGAGAATAGAAACTTTGGGGATCACAGTAAGTAATGATGTACTCCTGACTTAATGGACTGATTATGTTGGTAGGAGTGTAAAGTGCTTAGAACAAATTGGTTTGTGACTTTGATGGACTCTCATGATGTTGGTAAAGTGGAAAGAGTGTGTAAACAGTTTTAATTCTGCATCATTGTCAGTGTTTCACTATAGGGTGTGTGTGATTTGATCTACAGACTGTCTCAAGTGATGCATTCTGCTGGAATGGAAGAGCAGATTCTGTTGGATGGGTAAGTGTTATTGTTATTATAAACTGTCTTAAACTGCCACTCGTTTCAAGAAGTTCTGCCTGATACTGAGGTTTACCTTGTATTCACAGCAATTTTTGTTTATGTTTTTGCGTTTTCCGTAATGTATAAGATTTTTGGGGCTCGGAATAAGGAAAAAAGTCAGCTTACTTTTCAGTATGGGAAAGTTGTAAAATGAGGAAAATTGGGTTGACACCTATGAGCTTTCCAAATAACCTTTGTTTCTGAACAAAAAAGACAAAGAGCTAAAACTCTCTCTCTCTCTCTCTCTCTCTCTCTCTCTCTCTCTCTCTCTCTCTCTCTCTCTGTTCTCTCTCTCTAAGCATGTGTGTAAGCGTGAGTGTGCGCGCGCGCATGTGCTTGTGTGTGTGTGTGTGTGTGTGGTGTGTGTGTGTGTGTGTGTGTGTGTGTGTGTGTGTGTGCGCGCGCGCACGCGCGCGCGTGTGTGTATATGTGTGTGTGTGTGTTTCTATGAGCACATATGTGCGTGCATGCATGCATACGTGTGTGTGTGTGTGTGTGTGTGTGTGTGTGTGTGTGTGTGTGTGTGTGTCTATGCCCTGTGTGTCTGTGTGCATGCGTGGCGTGACTTAGGCTCAGAGTTTGATGGTGACAAGAACTCTCAAGGTCTAGAAACACAATATGATGATAACACAATCATGATAACACATTGTGCAAAAGGACACCGTGGTCTGTGCATGAAACGCAGTTTGTATAGTACTCAATATACAGACTCATTATAGTCATTTTCTATTGATGGAACTATGGAGATATTTTGCAATATGGTTTGGGTCTCATGTAGCTTGATGGAGCAGATGTTCAGAAAGTGAAATCTGTTTTCAACCACCCAGAATATGTATACTGACCTATTGCGACTGTACCTGTGTTTTCAACCACACACAATATGTATACTGACCTATTGCGACTGTACCTGTGTTTTCAACCACACACAATATGTATACTGACCTATTCCGACTGTATCGGTGTGTTTTCAACCACACACAATATGTATACTGACCTATTTCCGACTGTATGTGTGTTTTCAACCACACACAATATGTATACTGACCTATTCCAACTGTATCTGCATGTTTTTCAACACACACAATACGCATACTGGCCTATTCCGACTGTATCTGTGTGTTTTCAACCACACACAGTACGCATACTGGCCTATTCCGACTGTATCTGTGTGTTTTCAACCAAACACAGTACGCATACTGGCCTATTCCGACTGTATCTGTGTGTTTTTCAACCACACACAATACGCATACTGGCCTATTCCGACTGTATCTGTGCGTTTTCAACCACAAACACAACGCATACTGACCTGTTCCGATTGTACCTGTGTTTTTTCAAACACGCACAATATGTATACTGATCTATTCCAACTGAATCTGTGTCTTTTCAATCACCCACAATATCTATACTGACTTATTCCGACTGTATCCGTGTCTTTTCAACCACACACAATATGTATACTGACCTCTTTGACTGTATCTGTATGTTTTCAGCCACACAGCGTATGTATACTGACCTCTTCCGCCTGTATCTGTGCGTTTACAACCACCACCCACAATATGCATACTGACCTGTTCCGACTGTCTCTGTGTGTTTTCAACGACACACACGTTACGTATAGGCCTACTGGCCTATTCCAACTGTATCTGTGTCTTATCAACAACCCACAGTATGTATACTGACCTATTCCGACTGCATCTGTGTGTTTACAACCACCCACAATATGCATACTGACCTGTTCCGACTGTCTCTGTGTTTTCAACGACACACATTACGTATAGGCCTACTGGCCTATTCCAACTGTATCTGTGTCTTAACCAACCACAATATGTATACTGACCTATTCCGACTGTATCTGCGTGTTTTCAACCACACACAATATGTACACGGACCTGTTCCGACTGTCTCTGTGTGTTTTCAGCCACACACAATATGGACACGGACCTATTCCGACTGTATCTGTGTGTTTTCAGCCACACACAATTTATGTACACACACCTCTTCCGACTGTATCTGTGTGTTTTCAACCACACACAATTTATGTACCGACTGTATCTGTGTGTTTTCAACCACACACAATTTATGTACACGCACCTCTTCCGACTGTATCTGTGTGTTTTCAACCACACACAATTTATGTACACGGACCTATTCCGACTGTATCTGTGTGTTTTCAGCCACACACAATTTACGTGCACGCTCCTGTTCCGACTGTCTCTGTGTGTTTTCAGCCACACACAGTTTATGTACACGCACCTCTTCCGACTCCATCTGTGTGTTTTCAGCCACACACAATATGTGCACGGACCTATTCCGACTGTATCTGTGTGTTCTCAGCCACACACACAATATGTACACGGACCTATTCCGACTGAAGAAAAAGAAACACCCGAAGGTGCTGGGGAGGACCCAGAGAAGCACCGTCTTCACCCGCCTTTAGAGCAGTTCTGTACCACCCTGGAGGCCTGCGCTGTGTTGACGATGGGTACAGGCACGCGCAGGACACTCCATTAGATATCAAGGGACATAACTGCTCCTGAACAGAGGCAAATCAGACTACAGGATGCAACTCATTACAGCTTAAAGTAGCATCCCCCATGGGTGTACCAGCCCGAATTTCATGACTGCAGAGACCACCGGCAAAAAAACACCACCCTCCAGATGTCGAGCACACCCCACAGACCCAACCACCACTGCCCACGGACAGATGAAGACAGTGTCACTCCAGACACAGCCAAGCTTTCGCCTTACGGTCTTATGTGCCCTCAAGAGTGAATCCAAAGTTGAGTCTTTCCCACAGTCAACAGGATTTTCCCTGTGGTCAGTGGGTCTTTCCTCACCGTCACTGGACCTTTCTCCAGGGTCAGCCTAGTTAAGGCAAAGACCACACACAAATATTTATGTACTCGGACCTTGTTACGGATGGTGTGCGGTGCGTGTTTTGCTGTCTGACTCTCACTCTCAAAAGTTTGGATGCGTGTAATAATTATTCCCTACACACACCCACACCATACGCACATGGATAGCCAGGCAACACACAAGTTAGATTTTTTTTTCTTTATAAATTATGCTGCCTGAACCATCAAAACATACATTCATGTGAATTGTACAAATCAATACATGTCACTACATTGCATATAGATCAAGATATCAATACACAGGAACTTCAAGTTCAATCATCAGATATCAGCATATCATATTACATATCTTGATATCACTCACAGATCTCGCCGGCGCCGTCCACAGTGTCTCACATGTACAGTCAACGCACTCGGTTCCACAGTACCCAAGTCACAGTCTACAGCACTAAAATAAGACGAAGAAGGATAACCAAGGTCCCACACGGTAAACACAGCCGTTCACAAACACAAGCGATGAAGAAGAAACAGGGTATCAACAGAGCAAGCACAGTATATTACGTCGAACTATCAGAAGAAGAACCGCAGGTTCACAAGGCACAGTAAACTATAGAAGAACTGCAGATTCACAAGGCACAGTAATCCACAGAAGAAGAACTGCAGATTCACAAGGCACAGTAATCAATATTGATCCCCGGCGAAACACGATTTCAGCAAAGCCCCATAGCACACAATAAACTTCGACGTATTGCTGATCTAAAGCAAAACTTAGCTTCTCCGTGTATTGATACTACAATGTTCACATCAATAAACTCAGCCCACCGACACACATGAGGTGGTACAATTAGAACACATAAAATATTCTTGCACTGTTGCAGGAGTTTTTTTTTAGTCGCTTTCGGCGACACAGCATTCACAACATTTTTATAACAAATAAATTTCCTGGTACATATTTCGCTGGTATCGTCATCAGAAGTATCGCACATACACAGTGAACATCGACGCACTACTGACTTGAAAGTCAGCCTCTCCCACATTGTATCACTACGGAGAAAACGACGATTAAAACAAAATAAAGTAGGCTGGACACCAAAGCCTCAGCCGTTAGTTCTTGCTCTCCTCCTCCGTCAAATATTATTTTCGTCATGTAGTTTACCTATGTCATTTTAAGCTGACGTCATAATTTACGTTGACGTCACAGACCTATTCCGACTGTATCTGTGTGTTTTCAGCCACACACACTTTATGTACACGGACTTATTCCGACTGCCTCTGTGTGTTTTCAGCCACACACAATTTACGTACACGGACCTATTCCGACTGTATCTGTGTGTGTTTCTACCTCAAACAATATGTATACTGACCTCTTCCGACTGTGTATATGTGCGTTTTCAGCCACACAGAATATGTATACTCCTCTATTCCGACTGTATCTGCGTGTTTTCAACCACCCACAATACGTATACTGACCTCTTCGAACTGTATCTGTGTGTTTTCAGCCACACACAATATGTACACGGACATCTAGTGACTGTATGTGTGTTTTCAGCCACACACAATATGTACACGGACCTATTCCGACTGTATCTGTGTTTTCAGCCACACACAATATCGACACGGACCTATTCCGACTGTATCTCTGTGTGTTTTCAGTCACACACAATATCGACACGGACCTATTCCGACTGTATCTGTGTGTTTTCTACTTAACACAATATGTATATTGACCTATTCCGACTGTATCTGTGTGTTTTCAGCCACACACAATATGTATACTGACCTATTCCGACTGTATCTGTGTGTTTTAAGCCACACACAATATGGACACGAACCTATTCCGACTGTATCTGTGTGTTTTTCTACCTCACACAATATGTATATTGACCTATTCCAACTGTATCTGTGTGTTTTCAGCCACACACAATATGTATACTGACCAATTCCACCTGTACCCGTGGTGCTGGTGTATCTGTTCTTCACAGTTTGTGGAGTCGTGAGCACTGTCGCGATGTTTATAGACTTCATGCCTTCGTTCACAATGTTGTAAGTATACCGTGTATATTTATTGTCGGTAGTTCCCAGTCAATTTCTTGAACAAATGCATTCGGGAAGCGCCGCCTTTTTGTTGTTTCCAGATTATCTGTCAAATTTAGAATCGAATTCCTTTTTCATGCATACATTGTTCCCGCAAGATTAAAGACTGTTTGTTCTTTTCCTCCAGATATGAATAATTTCACCTGTATGTAAAACATTTTGGAAGCGTTCTATCAGTGAAGTGCCAGATCTTTCCCTATTTTAATACATGTTTTTCAGATGCCTGTTAGAGGTGTAATTGTTTGTCTGGTGCTGTCATGTGCAACCAGAAGATCGTGTGGCATCAACCATTCCCACAGAAGTAGGAAGATTGAGTCTTTCAGTGCAGGCCTTTCTCGGGCAGAATCGTGTATACATTGGTTTGCTTTGTTTGTTTCTTTCATTTGGATGGGGGGCGGGGGAGGGGGGGTGGGGGGGGGGATGGACTTGATTAAACGGGTTGGAAATATATAAGAGCCGCTCACATCAAGATCTGTAAATGGGAGGTGGTGATCGTTACGTGTGGCTTCAGTTTTGAACTTTAGTAACTTGTCCCTCTCATGGTGTGCGGTGCTTTGCTTGTTCGCTTTAAAAATGTTCTAGGAGCTTTTCTGAATGAGCCATTTTATGGAAAATTATCCTGCAGTGTTTATAGAGGTTTTGGGGTCTGTAAATTTCACCAATACTTCAATGACAGAGGGACGGGTCACCTGTTGTGCACCAGTATGAAGCCTTGAACCCTCCACTGGAATCTAGCTGTGCTGTATTTCATTGTAATTTTGTGTCGGCAGGATGAGGGGAGAAGGTGGGGGGGAGGGCGAGTGGAGACCGTGTGGTGTGGGGATGGAGGGCGGGTGAGGGGAGAAGGGGGGAACTGTATGGTATGGAGATGGAGGAGAGTGAGGGGAAAAGGGGGGAACTGTGTGGTATGGGGAAGCAGGGAGGGTGAGGGGAGAGAAGGGGGGAACTGTGTGTGGTGTGGGGATGGAGGGAGGGTGAGGGGAGAAGGGGGGGGAGGGTGTGGTATGGAGATGGAGGGAGGGTGAGAGGAGAAGGGGGAGTGTGTGGTATGGAGATGGAGGGAGGGTGAGGGGAGAAGGGGGAGGGTGTGGTATGAAGATGGAGGGAGGGTGAGGGGAGAAGGGGGGAACTGTGTGGTGTGGGGATGGAGGGAGGGTGAGGGGGAGAAGGGGGGAACTGTGTGGTATGGGGATGGAGGGAGGGTGAGGGGAGAAGGGGGGGGGAACTGTGTGGTATGGGAAGCAGGGAGGGAGGGGAGAGGGGGGAAGTGAAGATGGGGGATGGGGAGAAGGAGGAAGGATGTGTGGTATGGGAAGGTAACTGTAGTGGTAGGGGATGGAGGGAGGGTGAGGGGAGAAGGGGGGGAGATGGAGGGTGTGGTATGGAGATGGGGGAGGGGTATGGATGAGGGGAGATGAGGGGGAAGGGGGGAGGGTGTGGTATGGAGATGGAGGGAGGGTGAGGGGAGAACGGGGGAACTGTGTGGTATGGAGATGGAGGGAGGATGAGGGGAGAAGGGGGGAGGGTGTGGTATGGAGATGGAGGGAGGGTGAGGGGGGAGAAGGGGGGAACTGTGTGGTATGGAGATGAGGGAGGATGAGGGGAGAAGGGGGGGAGGGTGTGGTATGGAGATGGAGGGAGGGTGAGGGGAGAAGGGGGGGGAACTGTGTGGTATGGTATGGAGATGGAGGGAGGGTGAGGGGAGAACGGGGGAAACTGTGTGGTATGGAGATGGAGGGAGGGTGAGGGGAGAAAGGGGGGGAGTGTGGTATGGAGATGGAGGGAGGGTGAGGGGAGAACGGGGAAGGGTGTGGTATGGAGATGGAGGGAGGGTGAGGGGGAGAAGGGGGAAACTGTGTGGTATGGAGATGGAGGGAGATGAGAGGGGAAGGGGGGAACTGTGTGGTATGGAGATGGAGGGATGATGAGGGAGGAAGGGGGGAACTGTGTGGTATGGGAGATGGAGGGGAGGGAGGGGAGAAGGGGGGAACTGTGTGGTATGGAGATGGAGGGAGGATGAGGGGAGAAGGGGGAACTGTGTGGTATGGAGATGGAGGGAGGGTGAGGGGAGAAGGGGGGAGGGTGTGGTATGGAGATGGACTGGAGGGTGAGGGAGAAGGGGGGGGGAACTGTGTGGTGTGGGGATGGAGGAGAGGGTGAGAGGAGAAGGGGGGAACTGTATGGTGTGGAGATGAAGGGAGGGTGAGGGGGAGGGAGAAGGTGGGAACTGTATGGTATGGAGATGGAGGGAGGGTGAGGGGAGAAGGGGGGAACTGTGTGGTGTGGGGATGGAGGAGGGTGAGGAAGGGTGGGATGATGCATGCATGCAAATGATGGTTAGGAGAATGATCTCGTGCTATCGATGAAGTTTCGCCTATTCCATGCACTTTCATGACAAGTGATTCTAGCGGAATTTCGCGTCGAATGATAGGAAAGCATGTTTGTCTTTAGCGACAGAAGGCAAATAAAATTCTGGAGTCTCGAATGTTGAGGGCTTTTTTTGCCGAGGGTGAGGATCGGATGCTGGGGGCATAACTATTTTAAAATCTTACCCCCCCCCCCCCCCCCCCCCCCCCCCCCCCCCCACCCCCCCCCACCCCCCCCCCCCCCCCCCCCCCCCCCCCCCCCCCCCACCCCCACACACACACACACATCTATGCTGCCACGAAAAAATGAAATCATCGGCGTCACCAAGAAAAACTGGACGATTTGTCCGTGGAGAATAGCACAAGCTCCACTCATGGGAACTTTTTGTGACAATACACATTGAACGACAGTACAACATAATGCAACACTATAAAACACTCACAACATGAATTAACTCCGTATGAAAATAAAGCACGATACGAAACAACACAGTGCTCTGTATTACACAGAGCCTCACAACAAGTGCGCGCTGACCACACAATTTCAAAAAAAAAAAAAAAAAAAAAAAACGTTTAAACAAGGGAAAGAACTCGTCGTCGTCTATAATATGAGAAGAATCAGTGGTTGTCTCTCTTTTTAAGGTCCCGTGTGCGCGTCACATGTTGCAGAGGTCCGCAAAGATCGCACTTCAATATTTGTTTATTTATCTATTTATTCATCGATACTGTTTACTTATTTATCTGTTTACTTTTGCCAGAGTCGCTGTGATGAAATACCGATAGATAAGATATTTTGGACAAAGAGAACTGATTCTGTCTTTGACTGGTGTGTTGTCTATTTGTGTTTCGTCTGGACTAGCTGGGGTGAGTGGGGAACGGGAGGCAGGCTAGATGAGGGCGAAAGGCCCCCTGTAAGTATAACAGCACACACACACACACACACACACACACACACACACACACACACTCACACACACACACACACACACACACACACACACACACACTCTCACACACACACACACACACACACACACACACACACACACACACACACACACGTACGCACGCACACACACACACACACACACACACACACACACACACACACACACACACACACACACACACACACTTGACCTAATTCAAAAAACTGAGCTGCCATCAGGAGCCTCATCAAAGAGGCTGAAGGCATCACGACCAGGACCAGCACCAAGCAGCTGCACCAGACTGGACACATCCCTAGTGACGTCATAGAAATCACAGCAAAGACGGCGGATTCTTCCAGCTGCTGCTGCTGTCCCCAGCATTCTGCCCAGCTGCTCCTCCACCAAGACGGTCAATGCTGTATTGACAGACTGACTAACAACAACGGACCACCCTTTCTCCCTGCCTCGCCCACTGCAGGGCCTTCAGTACCAGCACTACGGTTTTCCCGCAGCCTGGCGGACCCTGCAGGTACAGGTATTGTGGCTCTGGCTGCATGTTGACCTGCTGGGGCGTGAGGATGAGGGAGACGAAACGCAGGGCGGTTTCGGCCACAGCCTCTCCGAAGATCCTCAGCACCTTGCGTGGATGGCCAGCTGTGGGGATGTCGACCGTGCTGGCCGGGTCCACAGAACCTGTCACAGTCCACACACACCACACACACACACACACACACACACACACACACACAACACACACACACACACACACACACACACACACACACACACACGTCTGCGCAATTTTACATTATTCATCAAACCATTTATCATAATTTGTTCTTGTCTGATTTCTCATCAAAATAATCCTTTCTTTCATACAACCAGCATTTTGCAGAATACAGTCATTGAATAATTGTAGAACTTTATCTATGTCCACATCAATCTTGTTAGCAGCATAACTTAAAGTCTCTTGAAATTCTTAATAATTCATTGCTTCAATGAACTGTACAGCACATTCGACTTTCATCTGTACCTCTCGATGACACGTATTTCCTTCGATCTACAGTTTAATCCAGATTTATTCTTGTTCCGTGTTTTGATACATAATTCTACAGGGAGGTGATCAGATGTTATCCTTTTAAACGACATGCATTTTTACAACATGAGTGTAAAACAGAGAAAAAGTCATCACATGCCGAAAAATAATCATTCACACCTCTGCCAATATCAGAAATGTAAGTAAAACGACTGTCTCTGTCTCCATCACCAACACGAGAGAGAGAGAGAGAGAGAGAGAGAGGAGAGAGAGAGAGAGAGAGAGAGAGAGACAGACAGACAGACAGACAGACAGACAGACAGACGGACAGACAGACGGACAAACAGACAGGCAAAAGATGGTACTTAAGGGGTAGGGAAGAGGGATGGTAGACAGGGTGGGAGTGGGGATGAGCGATTTAAGAAATTCAGAGGGCGTATTCAATGTATGGTTTTCAGATCTTCCCGAATCTTCAGTAGCGGCGAGCTCCCCCTCCCCATTAGAAGCCTTCATTTGTAACAGAACGTCTACTTATGACGAAAGATCGTTGTAACCATCCGCAGTCACAGTATCAGCTGGCATTGAAACACTTTGTCAAATGCCTTTCAGTTCTCTGTGGCCGTTAAAAGAGACATCGATGCATGACAAGAGTTTGGTTATGTGCAAAAACTTGTCGTGTGCATGAACACAAGTGCCTAGCTGTCAGGCTGCCTGTGCAGGAGCAGTGAACGTACACGAGTCATATAAAGAACCCCAGGTGGTGTGAGTGTGTGTGTGTGTGTGTGTGTGTGTGTGGTGTGACAGAGAGGGAGAGATAGAGGGGTTATGTGTGCCCGTGTGTCTGTGTCTGTGTGAATGCAAGCGCACATTCTGTGTGTGTGTGTGTGTGTGTGTGTGTGTGTGTGTGTGTGTGTGTGTGTGTGTGTGTGTGTGTGCGCGCGCGCGCGCGCGCGCGCGTGTATCGGAAGTGTGTTTCATATTTCAGAAGGCGCCATGTGCAATCATAACAATGAAACTAGTGACAAATACCAAATAAAGTAAATGATTAACGGGACTACAGGTCAAAAAAAAAAAAAGCTTTCTGTGTTCAAAGTAAGCCTAACGTCTCAATTTCACATTCATGTATGGTTACCATGGTTTCTGCTGGGTTACGATGCTTACACTTGCGCAAGTTATACCGGAGTTATTACGAGTAACTAATGATGGGAATCGTCGTAGAACGGGCTGTGGACATTAAACTCATAATCTTTAACGAAAAATATCCAATGCAAGATCGAGGCGCGAGTAATGACCTCCTGTATAGGATGATTGGGTGCACAGCATCGGTAGTCAAACGCAACGCGTCCATTTTGCTTCGCTTTGCGGACGACAAAGAAAAATGAAATGTTGGAGTTGTTCCCCCTGCACGCGCTGTTTCCGGATGAAAATGACGTCATTCTGCTCTTCCGCCATCTTCGCTTCCTGAATCAGCGACACAGCCCATCGAAGTTGATGTTTACATGTAATTGGCCTCTAATCACCACCTGGCTTTGATACCTTCTGGCGCCCTTGATTATTTCTAAGGTAAGTCTTGTGCAGGGTTAAGGTGAGCGTGAGTTGCGCATTTATGATATCATAATCACCCGCGGTATATCGACATTTTGTGACGACTGCTCGAGTGACATGTCAAAGAATGCAGATGTAGAAAATCAGGAAACATAATTATTTTCGTCAAATTCAGCAGGAAAAAAAAAAATCAGCATCGGTGCACACTCTACTGCAGGTTTGTGTTTGTGTTTTGTATTGTTACTGTGAAAAAGTATGGGTATGGAATACTTGCAACGTGTTGCATTGTTATAATAATTCAGAAATCGAATCGTTTGAAGTATTGGGTCGTAACACTGTCGGTGACACTCGACCATTCGCACTCTCAGGTAGTCGGCAACTGGACTTAGTCAGTCACTGCTTTAGCACTATCACTGCACAACTGAGTAGATGTTTATTTGGTACTTTGATGCATATTGTCACTCAACGTATTCTCAGTGAAAGTTCTGCAATCATGATTGACACTATCAATGTGTCACTATCAGTTATGTGTCATTGATCAGTGTAGACACTGAGCGTGAGAATGAGCGTACCATCCTAATCATGCAGCATAGAAAAATAAAATCAAAGTATTGGGGTCAATCATGCAAACACACTGCAAGTGGCTACACGGACGGACTAATGCAACAACCGATGACAGCACAAATCATTTTGCAGTGCACGAAACGGGCAGATATCAAAGTAGAAAAACTGAAAAAACCCACCTTACCCAAATGAATGAACGATATCCATCAGCATCGCAACAGTTTAGTGAAGGTAACTTGAGACTGACACAGCAACAGTCAAGTTAAACATAGTCACTGTCCGGAAAGATCTGACGCGTCACGCCGATGTAAAATCCATGGGCTGCAGGATTACTGTCACTGACACGCACACAACTTTGATCAAGTCAGGCAGATCTGAATTATCAGCAGGAACGGTTGAATATTGAGTGAGACGGAGAGAGAAAAGTCTGCAACTGTCACAGTAACTGACACAAACGTCACACTTAAAAAAAAAAAAAAAAAAAAAAAAAAAAACAAACCACGCAAATAGAAAAATATACGTCAGCAAAGAGATTATTGTACTCAGTCACAAAATTCACTCGCAGTCCATGGCCGTACACAGAAGACTAAACAGTTCTTCATCTAGGCCTATTTGCGGCGTTGCCGCATGCCGTTGAAAATGTTCGCCGCCCGGGCAAAAGGAAACTGATCAAAAGAGCGTGCCTCTGATGACAACAGCATTAATCTGTTGACCCGGTTTTCGGACAGACTGCTTCTTTTGGCAGTTTTAATTCTGTTTTGCAGACTGAATCCTCTTTCTGCTGCACACACTGGTAACTGGTATACAAAGACCGATGCTGGCCAGCTTGGCAAATTCGGGAAAACGTCTTTGTAGTCACGAATGACCAGTGCACATGTTGTTTCAAAATTCAGCCTGCCATGCCCCTTGAGTGCAGCTTTGAAGTGGTTGAACTCTCGGCGAGCATCCTGACTGTTCAGCACTGGCTCCTTTTGGCTTCCGTCGGATGTCGTGCGTGATTTCCAAGGTGGTCAAGGACAACGTTTAGTGCATCTTGGCCATAGTCACGCAGAGCGTCAGCCTGATCAGGGTATTTTGCTGAATTCAGCAGAACGTCAATGTTGTGGATGATGTCAAGGTCTTGCTCTGGAAATCGGGCCTTGAGAGAGTCAATTGTATGCTGCACAAATTCTTCCCTCAGCTGTTCATGTGTTTGAACTGCGTTTGCAGAGTAGCAACTCATTTTCACACCATGCCAGTGACCGTCAGCTGTAATTTCAGTCATGAAGTCATCTTCATTTTGAAGCCGTGAATGTCCGGCTAGATAGCCATCTTCCAGTTCAGTGATGGTGGACTGAACCATAGGTCTAATGGTGGAGATGGTAACGCTGTCCTTCTGGAAAATCAGATTCAGTCTGTTGATGATGGCAAGGATGTCTGACAGCATATGCGTCATGGCGATGAATGCAAACGTTTGTACCTGACGTAATAGGCCGTCTGCCACAGCGTTGTTTTGTCGAGATGCCTCCTCCCCTAATTCCATAACGATGGCTGGCCAATTTAAGACGAAGTGAGTCCACTGCCCTCTGGAGAGAAAGCCAACGGACTGAGCATGGTTGTTTCAAGCTAGTAAAATCATCATCACTGAGCACAGCATTCAGTTCTTTCAGTCGCTCGTTGCGTGTTGTTGCAGAATATTGATAGAATTTGTAGACGCTGTTTGCAGTGTTTTTGAAGTCCAAGATTTTCCTCACTGCTTTTGAAGCATCTTGTGACGCAAGAGCAACTCTGTGGCACGCACAGTGAATGTGAATGAGGAATGGGTTGTTTTCTTGCCTCAGCTTCACACCTACACCGTTGAGTCGCCCTGTCATGACACTAGCACCGTCAGATGCCAGTCCAATGACTTTTTCAAAGTCTATCTGTCTCGCTGCAAGTGCCTCTCTCACCGTGTGGGCAATCGTTTCAGCGCGGTGCCGTCACGAACAGTGAAATTTCCCAGGAACACAGTCTTTGGTTTTTCCTCTTTGACAATCCTTAAGTAGATGATGAGCTTTTTGTCAATGGTGACATTGACAGTTTCATCAATGATGATGCCGATGTGGCCACTTCTTGAGATGGCGTCGTCAATCTGTTCATTGGTAGCTTGAACTAATGCTTTCTCCATTTCTTCAACGATATCTTGATGAGAGTAAGTTGCAGCTTTTTCTAGCGAAGGACAGCCAGCAGCTTTCAAAAGTGAAAGGACACTGTCAAACTTTGTTGGTGCGATGTCCTCTTTTGCCATCCACAAAACAACTCTAAGTTGTTCTTGCAGCGCTGATGACGTTATATCTTGCACACGTGTGAAACGACATTAGCCATGCGTTTTTTCTGTTGTATTATGGAAACGGCGCTTACATGGCTGGCGCTTTTCTGGGTGCTCAACTAATGCTGATCGTTGGAAGTTGCATGATCCTTTTGTAAAGCCATTAACTTTCTTAGCTTCTTCACAAACTGTGCAGAAAATTGCCGACTTGCCAGTTTTTTCATCTTCTTCTCTTCTGTGCCAAGGAAATTCAGACACCCAGGCACTGTTGTATTCTTTTGTCCTCTGTCGTTTATGGGTTTTGATGCTGAAGAAGAATCTGCAGCTGATTCTGAGTTTGACTGCACAGATTCAGTTGAGTTTTTATTAGATCTAGGTCTAGTATCTCCACTTTCAGCTGTGCTGCCACTTGCTTTGACTGTTTGTTGTAAAAAACGAATGTATCGAACGTTGCTGCGCCATTTTTGCAGAGAACAGAAGAAAAACCTTCGTCTAGGCCTAGTTAACGTTCAGTGTGAAACACGTGCGCTCAGCCTGTGTGTGGAGAGAGAGAGAGAGAGAGAGAGAGGGGTGGAGGGGTGGGGGGGGGGAGGGGGAGGGGGGGGGAAATGCTTGGTTCACCCAGACAGAAATGGAACAAACCGTTACCATAAACACTGGCTGTATTAATGAGCGCAGTCCATTTTTTAGCTCGGGTAAAAAAAAAAAGGGTGGAGAGGCAGGGGCAAGGGTGGAAGAGTGATGACGCGTGGCTGTCGTCACCACACTTCCTGTTTAGTTCCCACCACTTGCGTGGCATCCTCTCATCTGACGATAACCAGGTGGCATTGAGACAGAGTGTGTATGCACTCATTACATAATGTTAAAAATATTGAAGCAATATTCATCCCATTGTTTATGACGCTTTTTTTTTTTTTTTTTAAACTATTGAGTGTTCTCGCAGTACAGTAGTGCTAGGTAAAGAGCTCCAAATATTGATGATCCTGTTAGTACAGAAAGTATGCTAAAAGGTTAGATTTATTGGTTAATTTAATGTCATTTGTTGACTTGAAGTGTCAGATTTATCAAGTGTTAATAAATTATTTGCAGTTTTGGCATTTTAACCTGTTGAGTGCCAGCGAACGATATTTCAGTTGATAAAATACTTCCACTTCAGTGCCAGCAGCCGAAATTTCGGTCGGTGATCTTTCGCTATTTTTTAGTTGGAAAACCCTACCGATTTCATTGACTTATTTGGTGTATGACGAAGGTTTAGGATCTCGTCCAGTGGCCAATTAAATCATATTTCATGACGTGTACACATACTGTGTGCCCAGTCCATTGAAAGTGAAGACCCCACAGGCTCTGAGTAGTTCAATCACCAACAGTAGCAGACGACGCAACACCCGGACTTAGGGGCATACAATTGACTCGAAAAAAAACTTTTTCTGCTCTCGAAACAGCAAATATTATTCTAGAAGAGGGTGATTCAAATCTTGAGTCAGTCGATTGGCTCGACACATATGAAAAGTGACGACGATTTGGTGCATGCATCGTTGATGGGTCAAGTTGACCCAGCTGACACAAGCGTCAGTATGCCGAGTGAGCAGCCAGCGTGTGTGTGATTCTCGGCAGCTTGAAACTGACACACACAAGAAGAAGAAGATTTGCTTTCAGTCTGTGCGGGGTGAAAGAGAGAAGACGGACTGAAGTGAGGAGGGGGGTTCACTGCAGAGGGAGAGGAACAGGCGGTGTGTCAAGGGGGCGTGGCAGACAATCAGCAGCTGCAACTCAAACTAGGACAGCTAGGTTTCAAGCGAATTTTTCACTACCAAATTTTTATAGCCCAGCAATACTGTCATTTAGTGGAAACCTGGGATAAAAGTTCCAACTGGCGAAAACTTCCAGTTGCATGTTTTATTTTTTACAAATATTTTTCTAACAAATTTCATCCTTTTTTTCCACATTTGTTTATATATATAACAGCATGGTGCTCATACCCAGATGAAGATTTCTGTTTGATTTTGATGTCAACACATAGAGGAATAAGGCAGATTCCTAAAATGTACAGTTTTATGGGGTTTTCTTTGCTGAATGAGGAGCTATGAATTTTTGTTTATTTTATGCAAAAACGGCCAAAAACCCTTGGCAAGGAGAATGAACTCATTTACACAGACGCTGGCGCTCAAGGGGTTAAAGGTGGCTAACTTCATTCATTATATACTGTTTAAATCGTTTTAGGATGCAGTATTGTTTCCAGCGTTTGTCATGTGTATTTTGAAACTGCTGAGTGTTAATGCTGTACAAAACTCACAATAGTGCAAGGTAAAAAGTTCCAAATTTTAATCATCTTGCTAGTAAAAAAAAAAAAAAAAAAAAAAAAGTGAGCAAAGATTAATTTTAGAAAACGGTATATAATTGAATTTCATAGGATGAGCTGTAGTATTACTATTAGATTTATTGAATGAAAATAAATTACTAGTACAGTAGTAATTTGGGCATCATAGTAGCCATATAATATTTTAACCTAAGAAAAATTAACTTTTCCTGCTGTATTCCACTAAAACTAATTTGTATATAGTTTACCTGGCCATTTCACTACCTTAAGAGGTATATGTGTGTACTTTCAGTGTATGAATTGTTCTGGGGGTTGTTTTTATTTCAAATTAAGTGTGTGCAACATTGCTAGTTTTTTCAGTCATGATAATGACAGTTGTGAAGTGCACACGGTGCATGTAATAATGATAATGAATTAACTGACAAAGTGGGGTTTACAACTGCACACATGTGCAGATAAAAACAGAAAGTGTCACAACCACACACAAGCACACACACAAACACACGCAGGCGCGCGCGCGCGCACACACACACACACACACACACACACACACACACACACCACACACACACACACACACACACACACTATACATATACACAGAGACAAGGAGAGAGATAGATCTATGCATACAAAGAAAAAACACAGAGCACCACAAAAACAACTAGGAACAACAAGCAGCCCAAAACAACAAACAGCAAGCTGTACAGCACACACATGCATTAAATTTGTGGTTTGCATCAGAATAATTTATATTGGGTTAACCCTTAAGGCTTAATCCTCCCTCATACCTTCCCTCCCCTGCTCCTGCCCCCTTCCCCCCCCCCCCCCCCCCCCCCCCCCCCCCCCCCCCGCTCCACACACCACCTCTGAAATAAAATGTTCATTGCTCGTGTTTAACATAGCCCCCGATAACAGGGATGGTAACCAGGTACAGACTGTTTTCTTGACAGCAGACATTCCAGTGTGCATTGTGTTTACATTTAATGATTTACATCTGGACTTTTCTCTGCGGTCAAGCTGACCCAGTTTATATGTACAGCAGTCTCTAGTTTCTGTGACAGAAGGCGTCATTTTTAGGCAGTTCAAACAGGAAATTAGCTGCTGGACACTGCATAAGAATTACCTCCCCTCTTCTTGGTTTAAAAAAAAACAAACAAACAAACAAACAAAAAAAAAACCAAACAAATTATTGTTGTAGAACATTCCAGATTCACGTGTATGAACTGAAGAGATGTAATATCAAAACATCATAAACTTTGCATACTTTCCGTAAATGGTAAGGTTGGGAAAAAAAAAGAAAAATTGATATACCCAGTTTGTGTACATGAACCCTGGAACTGTATGGGGTGAACAATGACGACTAGATCCTCTCAACAAAAAAAAAAAAAAAATTAAAATCCCTGCAAACCCCCCACCCACTCCCCCTAAGATAAAAGAAAAAAAAATTCATCTTTATTCAGTGGAAAACATGAATATATAACTGAGCTTGCTGGTTAGAAGACTGAAACTAAAAGAAGTAGAGGAGAGCTGATTTGACTAGCCCTTCATAGTTCAAGAGAGCTTTGGATTGAGAAAATGTAATATTCAGTTAATTGACGTTTTCAAGTTTTGCTTTCATAAAGACCCATGTAAAAAAAAAAAAAAAAAAAAAAAAAAAAAAAAGAAAGAAAAGTTTGTAACCAAATTAGGGGAAGATTTTTGTAACCAGTGTTTAGCTTACCACTGTAGTATTAGTGAACGACATTCAAAAAGCTTAAACAATGATGTGGTATTGCAGAGCAATTTTGTAGCGAAACCTTTATTTTCCCCCACTTTTTCCTCAGTTTGTTTAAATCAGGAAGGTCCGAGAATTTTTTTTTCGCACTTTTTTTCCTCAGTTTGTTTAAATCAGGAAGGTCAGAGAATTTTTTTTTTCGCACTGGCTGATTGACATGCCTGTCAAAAAGTTTGACAGAGGTACTGATGAATAGAAATGGACAGCCTGCCATGCCACCCTGAATAAAATTATCCGTCTTCAAATAAGAAAAATTGCGTTGCCTATGGTGACTAGGTTAGCTTAATCAAGTTAATGATCATATCATGTCTGATCGTAGTCCATCCTTATTGATGCCCCTGTACTGTCTCTTTTTCCCCATGTTTTTAATCGTGTCTGTCCTACACTTTTTCTGCTCCTCCACCCTGGGAAAGGCAGACACAGTTATAGCAAAGTGTCAAATCATGCTGTCTGGAGGATGCCAGGATGATGATGTGTCCGAAGTCGTCAGTTCAGTCCACCCAGGCTGTAGACAGCTAGTGTTTTGGTTGCCTGCGCTTATGTTCTTGACATTTTTGTGGAATCTCTTCAGCTTCCAGACCCCACTCTGTTGTTGCATTAGGAGAGTTACTAGCGCCCCCTGATTCTTCCCTCCCCATCATTGTGGCCCCCCCCCCCCCCCCCCCCCCCCCCCCATCTATCCTGCACACACAGACCCTGCCCCCAAGCCTCTCCCCAACCAAATCAGGGTGTACAAATTAGAGTTGTGTGTCGCTGGTAATGTTAAACTTTATGTAAGGAACCAGAGACAGCATGTCTAAGTAAGCTCTGGCAAATTGAGGTGGATCTCCCCATCTTTCCCCCTCATCACTCTCTGCACCCCTCCTCTTTTAACTCACCCCTTCCATCTCCCCCATCTCTCCTCATGATGGGGAGCACACTGAAGTCTGAAGGCGTAATACCCTCTTTTTTCTATCAGAAAAAAACAGATAGGACCCTGAAGACAGTTAAAGAAAAAGAGGAGAACAGTTGTCCTGAGGATCAGAACAGGTTTCCTTGGGATCCTGTTTTTTTTCCTGTGTTGTGTTCTGGAGGGTGATAAACTGTTTTCCCTCTTTCCC
>JADBJO010005654.1:0-5000 GCA_016801955.1 Conus betulinus | reverse complement strand
CCCTATATCCCCAGCATTCTCATGTGGGAAATTCCAGTTGTCCAGGGTTTTCCCCATCACATGGTACACTGTTACCTTTTAGCAGGGCCTTTTGTCTGCCATCACATGACACTTTGTGACCCTTTAGCAGGGCTTTTTGTCTGCCGTCACATGACACTTTGTGACCCTTTAGCAGGGCCTTTTGTCTGCCATCACATGACACTTTGTGACCCTTTAGCAGGGCTTTTTGTCTGCCGTCACATGACGCACCATGACCCATTAGCAGGGCTTTTTGTGTCTGCCATCACATGGTACAACTGTTATCTTAAGCAGGGCTTTTTGTCTGCCATCACATGACTCACCGTGACCCTTTAGCAGGGCTTTTGTCTGCCATCACATGACACACTGTGACCCTTTAGCAGGGCTTTTTTGTCTGCCATCACATGACACACACCGTGACCATTAGCAGGGCTTTTTTGTCTGCCATCACATGGTACACTGTTATCTTAAGCAGGGCTTTTTGTCTGCCATCACATGACACACACCGTGACCTTTAGCAGGGCTTTTTGTCTGCCATCACATGACACACTGTGACCCTTTAGCAGGGCTTTTTGTCTGCCATCACATGACACACACCGTGACCTTTTAGCAGGGCTTTTTTGTCTGCCATCACATAACACACTGTGACGCTTTAGCAGGGCTTTTTGTCTGCCATCACATGACACACTGTGACCCTTTAGCAGGGCTTTTTGTCTGCCATCACATGCCACACTGTGAACCTTTAGCAGGGCTTTTTTGTCTGCCATCACATGACACACTGTGACGCTTTAGCAGGGCTTTTTGTCTGCCATCACATGACACACTGTGACCCTTTAGCAGGGCTTTTTGTTCACCATCACATGACACACACTGTGACACTTTAGCAGGGCTTTTTTGTCTGCCATCACATGACTCACTGTGACCCTTTAGCAGGGCTTTTTGTTCACCATCACATGACACACCGTGAACCTTTAGCAGGGCTTTTTGTCTGCCATCACATGACTCACTGTGACCCTTTAGCAGGGCTTTTTTGTTCACCATCACATGACACACCGTGAAACCTTTAGCAGGGCTTTTTGTCTGCCATCACATGACACACCGTGACCTTTAGCAGGGCTTTTTTATCTGCCATCACATGACACACACCGTGACCTTTAGCAGGGCTTTTTGTCTGCCATCACATGACTCACTGTGAACCTTTAGTAGGGCTTTTTGTCTGCCATCACATGACTCACTGTGAACCTTTAGTAGGCTTTTTGTCTCCATCACATGGTACACCTTTATCATATAGTAGGGCTTTTGTATCCCATCACATAATACACCATTATCATATAGTAGGGCTTTTGTATACCATCACATAATACACCATTATCATATAGTAGGGCTTTTTGTCACCATCACATGGTACACCATCATCATATAGTAGGGCTTTTGTATGCCATCACATAATACAGCATTATCATATAGTAGGGCTTTTTGTCTGCCTTAACATGATACACCATAGCCATAGTTTTGGGTTGGGGTTTTTTTTTTTTTTTTTTTTGTCTCTCATTACATGATACACCATATAATATACTTCGATTTTTTTTTTCCCCCGTCACGTAATACACCATATCATATAGATGTTTTTTTTTGTCTCTCATTACATAGTATATCATATCATATAGTTTTTCTGTCACGTGATACACCATATCATATAGTTTTTTTTTTTTTTCTCTTTCCGTCACATGATACACAGTATCATAGAGTTGTTTTGTGTTTTTTTTTTTTCTTCCGTCACGAGATACACCTTATCATTTTTTTTTCTTTTTGTTGTCTGTCATCACATGATACAGCATTGGTAGTGTAGGGCTTTTTGTCAGCCTCCGAGAGAGGTCGGTACCAAGACCCTTCACTTCATCAGTGTAGCGGTTTGTTGTGAGTTATTTTCAGATGCAGGGAAAAACGTATTTGAGAAGGCTTTTTGGGCCGTTTCCAGATATTCTCCCAGAGAGAGGAAGAGAGAGAGCAGAGAGAGAGAGAGAGAGAGAGCAGTGAGGGGGGGCCTGGGGTTGCGGTGAGAGAAGGCAAGGGTGTAGAACAGAAGCCAATGAGAACATTGATGGGAACCAGAACTTTTTTTTTTTTTCTTCTTTCTTTGTTTTCGTTCCAAAGAGTGCCCCACTGTGCCCCATGCTCACAGAATCTGAAGGTTGTGAGCGGATCACTGCAGCAGTTTGTTGTCTTTGTTTTCTTTTGTTTTGTTTTTTTTCTTATGGAATTCAGAGTACGTGGGAAATGCAGAAAACAGGGAAAGATAAAGTTCATGAAGGAATAAACGGGACAACAACAAAAAAAAAGCCATAGTAATGACAGATTACGTGTTCTAACTGGAGTAGTTGCTTTGTAGTTCTGATGTTACAAAACAAGAGCCACAAAACCAATACAAAATCCTACTTCCTTCCCATCCCTGCCCCATCCTCTAAACCGCAGTGCCTCCCACCCTCTCTCAGTCTCGTTCTCAGTGCAGTGCGTTCCGGCATGTGATGGTCAGGTACCAAGACTGCAAACAGTATGCTGTTATAACCCCTCCTCCTTTCTGTCTGTCTTGCCTCTTTCTCTCTCTGTCTCTGCGTCTTTCTGTCTGGTCTGTCTGTCTGTCTGTCTGTCTCTCTCTCTCTCTCTCTCTCTGCACCTTTTCTGTGGTATGCATGTTTATGTGCATGTGCATACTGCATGTATGCTTATATTGTTGCAATGTATAGGCGTGTGTAGTCGTCCTGTCATACAACAAAACAACGACAGAGCATATCAACAACACTTTCAGAACAAAATATGAAGCAGCATGGATAGGGCAATAGTTGGGGGGGGGGGGGGGGGGGGGGGGGGGGGGGGGGGGGGGGGAGAGAGATTCTCTTGAAGGTAGGCAGGGAGTGAGAAGCAGCCGAGAGTGGGGTTTGAAAAGGAGGTGGGGGGGGGGGGGGGGTGAGGGGGAGTATGGATTGTGCAGTGAGGAAGGAAAGTATAGACCGTTGTAGAATGCTGGTGCAGCAGTTCTAGTCTAACATTTGAGTGAGGTGTGGCTTAGCCAGCTACACTGTCTGCTTTTTGCAGTCATGGAAAATGGAGAGCAGCAGACACGCTTTGTTGTTCCCTACATGCCCCCCCTTCCTCTCTGCAGACATGCTTATTGTCGCCTACACACACACACACACACAACAACACACACACACCCCTTCTCTCCTCTCGGCTTTTGTTCACAGACAGAGGGAGAAGAAGGAAGAAAGGAAAAGGGAAGGAAAGCTGTGTGTGATGGAGAGGGGTGAATAGGGTAGGGCAGGGAGGGGGGAGGGGGGGGAGCAGTGAAACCCTCTTTTTTTTTTTTAAACTATTTTGTGACATTCAGTTTTGCTTTAAGGCGTTTTTAAGCATAACTTCCAGTGAGCACTTGAGCATGATTATTATACACGCGTGCGTTTGTGATAATGTGCAGATTGCTTTATGGCTGCGTTTGACATTAGGTGACCAGCTACACAAGCACGTGCACGTGTGCATGCTCACACATGCACACATACCGATATCAACAACTACCTTAACTATTTTGTACCTGGTTTGTATATAGGGGCAGTGTCTGTAAACCAGGAATACCACTTCTTACAATAAATTAGTTTTTCTTTTTCATGAAGGGATTTTTCAGCAGTTCTTTATCAAAGTGCTTTTTTTTGTGTGTGTGGACCTCAACTAGACAAATATAAAGGGCAGTTGGCATGTGAGCATCTGAGTTGTTTTAGGGTCAGGTAAAATGGAGGGATTTGAGATTGTAAAATGTTATGTACTTATCTGTGTTATATGTAGGATTTTGAGATTGTAAATGTTGACATGTAAAATGTATGACATCACATATAAATCTTCAAATACATGACCTACCCTTTAGTTGACGTCACATTTCAAACTTTGTTGCTCTCACTCGTGAACCCTGTCTTTGCGCCAGGTGGTATCCCCCAAACAGTCCAGTTTCTTTTACGTAAATCTGCTTAGAACCCCTGGCTTGTGCCCTGATGGTCATATGAAGAAAATAAGGAGAATCAACTGTCAGTCATAATTACAATTCCCAGAACGATTAAATTGCGCCAGTCTGTGACTACACGACTCCTCGAGCAAAGCCTTGGCGCATTAAATTTTTGGTGTGCTGCTTGAGGCTTGCGTGTGACAGTCTGGCTGTTCTTCTGCATGGAGCCCACCTCCATGTCCGTGTTCTGTTTTGCCTCTCGGCTCGTCACTCGCTTCAGCCCTTGCTGGCCTCGTCGTTACAGCGGCAGCAAAGGGGGATTAGTCATAGAACCAGACGCTGAGCACCTAATAAAGTAATTATCACAGAGCCGGTGGGAGTCGAGTGATTAGTTGACCCCGGATATCCCCCCCCCCCCTTTTTTTTTTTTTTTCCCCCTCCACCCCGCCCTTCACCCTCCCAGCCCCAGTCTCCCCTCTCCCAAATTCCCGCTCTCTCTGTTACCCTCTTGCTGTCTCAGATCAATGAACTATGGATACGTCCGTTCAGTAACGTTTTTACTTCCAGGAGAATTGACAGTCAGCCAGCATCACGTCCGAGTTGCTGCACGCATTGACCTAGAATCAGGTAGATGTGACCCTTCGTGATCCAGCTGTGGTCCAGTCTTCAGCTCCCGCCCCCCCCCCCCCCCCCCCCCCCCCCCCCCCCCCCCCCTAGGATAACTTGCATAAGTTCGTCAGCAGAAAGGTAAACAGTTTTGTGCACCTTTCTTCAGAGAGACATTTGTTACGGAACAGTTTTATTGGTCGTCAGGCTGCAACAGACTTGGCCTTTTCAGTCTGCTTAGGACAGGCCGTAAGTCGCCACCATACTTGCAGTCTTGCAGTCTGATATGCTTCTCTTCTCTCTCTCTTCATTCTCTCTCTCTCTCTCCTCGCTCTCCTCTCTCTCTCTCTCTCTCTATTTTGCATTGTTGACCCAACTCGAGGCGAGG
>JADBJO010005653.1:137258-155636 GCA_016801955.1 Conus betulinus | reverse complement strand
TGATGCCATTTTCAATATGATGGGCCATAACAAGTGTCTTTCAACAGAATCAAAAGCCTTTTCAAAATCAATGAAGGCTACATACAATTTACGATTAAAACAAAACTGTTTTTTGTACGAATGCCAACAATGTAAACATGTGGTCAACTGTGGAATAACCTTTTTTTAAATCCTGCTTGATGTTCACCTGTCAAATTATGTTCTTTTATCCATTCCTGCAATCTGTTATTAATAATTGCTGTAATTTTACTGCTTGTATCACACAGTGAAATGCCTCTATAATTATTTGGATCGTTAACGTCCCCCTTCTTAAACAAGGGTTGAACTATGGAGTTCGTCCAGTTGTCTGGGAACACGCCTTTATCAAACAACGTATTTAAAAAGCTTTTACAAAGAAGTCAACAACTCGGTCCCCACCATACTTCAACAACTCACCAGTAATTTCATCTGGTCCAGCAGCCTTGCCATTCTTTAACTTGTTTACAGCTAGCAAAACTTCTTCTCTTGATATTTGATGGTTTATAGAACTATCCTCCTCCTCCTCGATATCATTGCCATTTTCAGCTAAGTTTGCTACATCTGTTACATCTGTTGATACTTCTAATTCAAATGAAATCTTTAAAATGTTTGACCCAATCATCGACTGTTAAAGTGTTTTGAACGTGTTTTCTTTTAAAAGATATTTTATGCACAGTTTCCCGAAATTCTCTCTGATTGTTTACTGATGAAATAAGCCTATCTAGTAACATATCGTTATACTGTTTTTCTTTCCTTTTATCAGATGTTTATATTCCCTTCTTGCTATGCAGTAGGCATTGCTGTCTTCTGTTCGTCTCGTCTGTCTAAATATAGAAAGCAGCCTTTTTGCCTTAACTTTGCCTAGCCTACATTCTTCATCATACCAGTCACTGTTTTTATCGTACTTTGTCAGATTAATTCTCTTCTTCATACAACTAGCTTGCTTTTAATTCAGTCATTAAACATATATAGAGCACCGTTGAAATCATGATCTATCAAATGTGTGGCATGATCAAGTACGGACAGTGTTTCATCTGAGAGCATTTCTCTGAGTATAGACTGATTCTAGATCCTTGTTCCACACAAACTTTTCAATGAACTGGTTCATTTCTCTGCGGGTTGAACTTGCGATCCATTTTGTCTTTTTGAAAATCTAAAATGTAATTCAATAGGCAAATGATCTGAGTCTATTCTCTCTGAAATCACCATTTCACACGAAGACACAATGATAAAGAACAGTTCCTTAGACAGAAGAAAGTAAGTAATCATTAACACTACATCCTGTCTGTGATAAGTACGTAAAATTACCATCAGTATCACCATTACATGTGCCATTTAGAATCCACAGTCCAAGGGTTGTACACATATTTAACAAACATTTCCAATAATTATTGAGAACACAGTCTGCAGACTTTCTCATGCTATTAGTAGAAAAGGAACGATTATAATCGAAGTGATCATAATAATTATTTTCATAAAAAATATGTGGAGAAATATCAGAAGTCCTGCTATTCAAATCGCCTGACAAAGATCACATGCACGTTCTCAAACTCTCGAATAATGAATCAAAAAGACATTCTTCATGCTCAAAAATACCGTTTTCAACATCACAATGAGTGTAATAAGGCGACCCCTCTGGAGGAATATAAGTACATACATACAAGGCATCTTCCCACAAAGTCAAACACGTTCTTATCAATCAAAAATAAAAGAGTATTGGAGCTGTCTGTCTTAATTTCATGAACATAGGATGTAAATTCAGTTTTATGAGACACATAACTCCTCCAGAACGTCTTCCTTGTTTTGTAAACTTAAGTGCCGGTTTACAGAAAACAGTGTAACCTGGAAATACAAAGTTGAGAAATCCTCTATAAAAGTTTCGACAAGACATATGAAGTCAAATTTCAACAGAAAAGTAGTAAAGTCTTTATCATTGAGTTTAGACAAGAGTCCGTTTTACATTCCAGTGCAAGAACGAGAATGAAGCACCCACAAACCTTATCATCTACACAGCCAGCAGTATGTAACTCACTTCCATTCTCGCTGTAAACTTTCCTGTCACCCCTCAGTATATATTCTCTCTCCTCTCGATCATCCGACAAATCATTCTCACCCTTGTCCTCTCTTTCTGTATCAACATTTTCCTCTTGAGATGTTCCCCTTTCAATAACTAGGTCACTGTCACTGTCAGTCTGCGCGAGTCACAAATCAACGCTCGGTATATGCCTTTCATTCCGTTATCCTCACCAATATCTTTACTGGTACATAATACAGTCGCTTCACCTGTATCAATATAATCAGTCACATTTACATCAATAGGAACATTTCGATCATTATCATTCAATATAAATCCTTCTTCCATATTTGCATGTGCCCCCCGTCGCACCCTTGCGCGCCCAGTGTTTATAATGTCCACCGGTTCACAACACAGTTTTCGCACACCACTTGTCTCGCACTCGCCCTTTTGGCGTTTCGCACCACTGGCACTAGCAGATCTGTTGAATGTCACCGGTGTCGAGTTGGGCTGGCCTCCCCCCTATCTTGACTCTGTAAGAGTCCCCCCCTCCCCCAGATAGTACTTTCGCCCATCAATAAGGAGGTGGTCATATACCATGGTCGCTCGCTTGCCCTCCTCTCAGGCCTTTCTCATATGCGGGGACAGTTGTTTCCTTACGTCTCTCACACGCAAAGAGAAGTCTTCTCCAACGAAAACGCCACTGTCCTTCAATTTACGTTTTGCTTTAAGGATTCTCTCTTTGTCTCTGAAGAAGGTGCACCGGGCGATGACGGGCGAATTGGGTTTGCCATTCAAGCGATGCACCCTGTCGAACTGTACATCGCGAGTCAGATCCATTTCATCCACCAGCAGGTCGCCGACGATGCCCTCACATTCCGCCTGTGTTTCGTTTGGCTTACGAGGAAGACCATAAAAAATCAAGTTATTTCGCTTGTCGCGTCCTTCTAGGTCATCCGCTTTGCGCTCTGTGTCCAACATCCTCTTTTCAGCATTTCAATTTCTTGACGAAGGTCGGAAACTTCTCCTTTCAGGACCTGAATCTCTTCCTGTACACCGGCGAAACCATCACGAATGTCTTTAATGTCGTCTTTGATATTGTCCACTTTACTGTTCAAATCCTGAAGCATAGACACGACATCCATGAGGGTGGGTAACTCAGCAGGCTTGGAGGAGGATGACTTGGTGACGACGGACTTGCTGTTTTCTCAGTGCTGGCACTGCGACTGTTAGGGTTCAGGCTGGTCTGGCGGTAGCTGTGCTTCCGTGGCCCAGGATTTTTGTGTGTGTGTGTGTGTGGGGGGGGGGGGTTAACGGAAGAGAGAGAGAGAGAGAGAGAGAGAGAGAGAGAGAGAGAGAGAGAGAGAGAGAGAGAGAGAGAGGGGGGTTCTTTTCATCGGCGTTATTTCATCTTATATGCAAAGGTCTTTGCTTTTCATCTTTTCAGCGTTTCTTTAGATAGTATGCGATGCTTGTGCCAGGCTATGCTATGACATGATGGATGTCGTTGGCATGGAGCAAAGCAGCATACAATCAGCGGACTGAATTCTTGGGCATAGAAGACTGTTTTTATCCAGTTATCAGCTTTGTTTCCAGCAGTTGTATTCGGGAAGTACTTGCCTTAATATAGCAAACCATAAACATGGTTCACATAACGAATACCTTTGTAATTGTTCGATAAAAATCATTTTGTCCATCACCCTGAATGAGTCTGCTCTGTGAATGAGTCTGTTTGATTGACTGGTCAACATTGCCGCTGCCCCCAGCCCCTACACGCACACCCAAACTTTCTCCTCTGCTCTCTCTCTCTCTCTCTCTCTCTCTCTCTCTCTCTCTCTCTCTCTCTCGCTTTTCCTCTCTCTCTATCACACACACACACACACACACACACACACACACACACACACACACACACACACACACGCCCGCGCGCGCACGAGCGCGCTTGCGAGCACGCACGAGCACACAAATACAAACACAGAGTCTTGTGAGTTTGTTATTTGTACGAATTTGTTCTTTTCATCTCTCAAAGTCCTTTCTCTTTCAGCGCCGCGGCTAACGCACGCACACGTGCATATTTCCGAATACGTGCGAACACACACGTACACAAACAAGCTTTCTCTCTCTCTCTCTCTCTCTCTCTCTCTCTCTCTCTCTCTCTCTCTCTCTCTCTCTCTGTCTCTGTCTCTCTCTGCTCTCTCTCTGTCTCTCTGTCTGTCTGTCTGTCTGTCTGTCTCTCTCTCTCTCTCTCTCCTCTCTCTCTCTCTCTCTCTTTTGAATACTTCATACACTGACAGTCTGGCATCAGCAGTGGCTTACCTGAACATCCATTATCGTTACGGCAACGTGACCTACTACTTGCCTGTTTTGACAAATTCGGTAAACGCTTTCAGGTTCCCTGTTTTGCCGAATGTCTTTTGACAAATCTGTTGTCAGATTCAGCATTTAAGGATGCAAAATTCTTCTCCATGATACAGATTATCCCAAAGAGCTGGGTCTAACTGTTCGCATTCACAAACGTACTGATTTCAACAAATGGAACCACGTAATTTCCAGAAAGTGGATGATCCACATGGATTCAAGTTGACCAACTCTTTTAGGTTCCAGTCACTGAAATCCTGGAGATACGGGAACTGGTGGAGAAGTATGGTATGTTTCCAGACACACTTATACTTCTAGGTAGTTGTAACACTGCTTTACTGACATGTAACAACACGTGGACAAATCCCTACGATTCATTTTACCTTGCTCAGATGAGTGATCTGCCTACTAGAATAACACCCACCTCTGAAACTTCCATCGATCATATCTATACCACGACAAAGAGCAGTACATTGGAAGTTAGTGTACTCTCAAGTTGATGTTTGTAGACCACCATTTTCCCAGCCGTCTTGTGCGTTTGAATATGTAATAAAATACCAAAGAATATGATTATAAATCTATGACATATAGATGCTGTATTCGTTTTGTTAAAGATAGTTTCTGTGTTTCATTTAGGACGTTCGTATATTTCGTAGGTGCGTCCGTTTAAATATCTATGAAAAGCACACTCCTTCAGAAAAAAAAAATCATACACTGTGTGTGTGTGTGTGTGTGTGTGTGTGTGTGTGTGTGTGTGTGTGTGTGTGTGTGTGTGAACGTGCGCGCGCGGTGAGGGCCAGAATTGAAACAAAAAAAGCTTTTGCTTATTCCGTTATTTCCACCCAGTCATAAACATTCTTCTTTCCTTCGTTCTTTCCTTTCTCACTTCTCGCTTTCCCACTCTCTCCCTCCCTGTCTCCCCTCCTCTCTCGCTCCCTAGGTCTCTCTATACATGGAAAACTGTCTGATAAAAGCTGAACGCATTAACACAGAGAGAGAGAGAGAGAGAGAGAGAGAGAGAGAGAGAGAAAAAGAGAGAGAGAGAGTTAGAGAGACAGAGAGACAGAGAGAGGGGGTGGGACAGAGAGAGAGAGAGAGAGAGAGAGAGAGAGAGAGAGGGACACACGCACACTCTCTGTCTCTGTCTCTGTCTGTCCCTCTCTCTCTCTCTCGCTCTCTCTCTCTCTCTCTCTCTCTCTCTCACACACACACAGAGGGAGAGAGAGGGAAGGAGGAGTAATGAAACGGTGGTATAGACAGACAGAGAGAGACACACACACACACACACACACACACACACACACACACACACACACACACACACAAAGGAGGAAGACAGATACAAAAAGAGAGGCACATGAACGCTAAAAGACTGCAAAGGACTTTCAAAAAACAAGCTGACAAGAAGAGAGAACGAAGTTCTGTGACCATTTATTTTACATTGACTGAATATTAAGGGCACACAGTCGCCTTGGGACGGGAGTGGGAGTGGGAGTGGGGGGGGGGGGGGGGGGGGGGGGATCTTATGAAGTTTACTACCGCATTTAGTTGGAGGCACATATCTAAATCAATAATCTTGAATCTCAAAACAGTTCAGACTCGTACATTTCACTATCACTTAGTTTTAAGACTGTTACAACGCCATCGGTGAGATGAGGCTAATAAAACATCTCAGGTCGCAGAAAGAAACAAAACTGGACACAAATTCAACTCTCATGTCATGGTGATGTCGCTCATGCCCCTCCCCCTCCTAATCTCTCTCTCTTTCTCTCTCTCTCTCTCTCTCTCTCTCTCTCTCTCTCTCTCTCTCTCTCTGTCTCCCTCTGTCTCTCTGTCTCTCTCTCACACACACACACACACACACACACACACACACACACACACACACACACACGCAAGCACTTACACCAGATCCCACACCCCTAAGCTCTTCGTCTCGCTTTGCCTTCTTTACCTTCTCTCTCTCCTCCTGTTTTCCTCACACACAACAATGTCTTGCAGAGGCGAATGGGCACTTTGAAGATAACCTTTTCTGAACCTTAACCGTATTCAGCAAAAAAAACACTGCAAAAACAAATGTAAGGAGGTCTGCAGACAAAATCAAAGATATCGGATTAAAAAAAAAATCTGCCGACAAGATAAAAAATCAGATTAAAAAAATGTATGTTTTCACGATGTGAGTACTGCTCTTTTCACGGGGATGAAGTGAGCGATTGGGGGGAGGGGGGAGGGGGGGGGGGAGGGGGAAGGACGTTAAGGGTGGGAAAGTAAGAGGATGGGTGCGCCAGAGTGGGCACGGGGGTGGTCCATCTGATTTTCTTACTTCATTGCCTTTTTTCTTTTATTTACTTTTTTTTTTTTTTGAAGTGTCAAGATGCATGTTCGAATGTCTAATTCAAGAACTGACTCACTGTGTGGATAATCATAGGCACCAAAGGGAGGATGACAGCACAGTGTTTGTCAGTCTTTTTGAGCCTGTTCATCTCGACCGAACATTTTATCCCAACCTACCAGCTCGAACAACTTCATCCCCCCCCCCCCCCCCCCCCCCCCCCCCCCCCCCCCCCCCCCCCCCCCCCCCCCCCCCCCCCGCGCACCTCTTCAAGACTCTTTTGTTGTACATCTTGTCTAGTGTAAAACACACACACACACACACACACACACACACACACAAAAAAAAAACAACACCTCTTAAAATTTAAAAACAAAAGTGCCCCTCTGATCAAACGCGAGCGTAATCCTTCACCATTCTACTCAGTCTCTGAATCGGACTCAAAGTGTCCCCATATTCAAGCAGGACGAAAATAAAGGCGTTTTGGGACACTTTTGACGAATCGCATGTGGCACTCCAGCACCGTGTGATGAGACACTGTCGCCAAAAGCCGCAGTCTAGTGGACAGCAGTCCCACTCTCATTCCCCGAAAATCTGGATACGTCATCTGGCTGCAGATTTCTTCCTGGATTTCCATGAAAGGTTTCATGGCATGTTCAGTCATGGCATCGGGGGGTTGAACGGTATTTTCAGTGATTGTTGGAAAAAGTTGAACGGTATTTTCAGTCATCATTGAAGGGGGTTCAGTAGTAGTCTCTGTCATCGTTGACATGGGTCCGACGGCACCCATGATTCATCGTTGAAAGGGGACGACCGGTATTCCGAAGCTTTTCCTGAAAAGGCTGGCCAGTTCTGTTTGTTCTCACAGGGAGGGGCTGAACGGTATTCCGGGCTGCCGTGACAACATGCTTATTGATGCTCCTGAACTCTTCTCTCCTGTCGTTCGTTCTTTTTTCTGATCGTGTCAATCGAGGTGGATAAACGCAGTAGCGCTAACATCCCTCCAACTCGAACATCAAAAACGTACCTCATGACACACTTCAAGCCTCGGACGCCAGTCGGTTCGCGTCTTTGATTCAGCAAACGTGTCTGAAGTATTTGAACAGTGTGATCATCAGGACGCAGTGCGGAGACGATTGGTTCCATCTTTGTTAAATCTCTTTTGCCGCTTGCTTTCTTGCTTGGTACTTTTGGGAAGTAACTTCGGTGGGGGCGTCGAGTGTAAAACTGGCAACACCAATGCGCACGTTCTCTTTCTCTCTCTCTCTCTCTCTGTTTCCTACGTGCACATTGAACTGAACTCAGGTTATCGTGAATAGTATTAACTCCTTCTGCGACCTGGCGTTATCCAGCACGTGGAAGCCAGTGGTTCTGCTGACCAATCAGAAGGAATTTGACAGAAATCGGTGAATCACATAACTTGGCATATGTATTGACTTTCATGAAGTGAGGTGAGGTGGAGACGGAAAACGATGACAATGTCTCAACAATCTGCAGGCTGATTCAGCTTTTTTTCCCATTTAAAACTTTTATTGTCCACCTTAACCTGATGAACGCTGTGAAGGGCTAGGAGATCAAAGAGGAAATCTTCTAATCATGTTCAGCCAGTATTCCCCACCACTCCCAACACCAAGAATAGTAACCTTCTCTGGTTTTTTCGAAGAGATCATCGGAATTCTAACTTTCAATGAAAGGAGAGTGTGTTGGTGATGGGGATTGTGGTGGAGAAGAGTGTAGGGTTATTAAAGGAATGCTGACACCGTTTTCCTTTCTCCTCAGTTCCTCTCCCTCACGCACTATACACAGATGTGTGAAGGCCCTTTAAAGAAACAAAAAGAACTGAATCAAAGATACAAAGACAAAAAGTATGATTAAAACTGAGCCATCTGCAAACTCTGATAAGTGTTTTATTGCTACCCCAGGTGATTACCGACTGTACGTGAGAAATGTGTACATCAGTTGAACGGAAACAAGCAGTTAAACAATTTAAAGCACATAAAACAAACAAAGAAACGAACAAACAGTTCTACACTGGCTGAGATCAACATCGTTTTAAAACTATTCCTTCTTTCTTTCTTTTTTCGTTCGTTCGTTCGTTCGGTTTTGTTTTTTGTTTTTGTTTTTTGTTTTTGAATTGTTTTTATTTGTTACGATTTTGTCTTTGTTCTTTCGTTCTCACTTTTTTCTTTGTTTGGTTGCTTGTCTGTTTGTCTATTTTTCTGTCTGTCTTCTGTCTGTCTGTCTGTGTCTGTCTCTGTCTCTCTCTCTCTCTCTCTCTCTCTCTCTCTCTCTCTCTCTCTCTCTCTCGCTCGCTCTCTTTCTCTCTGTTTTCCTTTCTTTGTTTCTCTCTTTTGAGAATTATCTCTAAAACACTGGTAAGAACCTTGTACGAAGATCAGTCAACAAAACAATCAAACCTGATACGCACGCTTATGTTCGCGAGGCGTAAGGAGTTTTTCACATTTCTTTCGCGCAGTTTTCTTCTGATTTCCCCTCTCTTTGTTTCCCCTTTTTCGTAGGCTGGATAACTGAACACTTCATTGACTAGTTTGAGAGCTGCTGTCTGGCTAAACAATTACATCCTTAGATCATTTTACTGTAGCTTGATTATAACAACTTTGCTCTCTAATTTACTGCATTTCTATTTCTCCCCGGTATTTCCTCGTATTGTTTCTTCTTTCTCTCGTCTTCGTATTTTGTGTTATTCATCTCCGGACTTCCTGCTCTTGCTTCTGATCCTGCCTCGTCTTATTGCCTCTATCTCGACTCCTTTCTATCACTCTTTATTTCTTACTTGATTTTATTCATTCTCTAGCAGCTAGCTACGCTACTTCCTCTCTCTCTCTCTCTCTCTCTCTCTCTCTCTCTCTCTCTCTCTCTCTCTCTCTCTCTCTCTAGTGTATGTAATGATGGTCGTCAAGTCGTTTCATATACGTATTAGAAATTGGAAGCCGTGTGAATGGCTACTTCATGGCAGCCGGCGATTTGTTTGCTGTTAACCTGTTTAGTGGAATTCCTGTAGATGAAGGAACTGATTCTAACATTAACCTTCAGAGTGTAGCGCTGGTTCCTTTGACAACAATAAAATCAAGAAATCTGAAAAGAAGAAGCATAGATTATGGAGAAATTCCAGTGGCAAGGTAAACGTGCCTGCTGTACTCGCTAGTCAAAAGATCTTGGAATCTGTCATCATTTGTTCACAAACTTTCGTTTTTCTTTGTTTGTTGTTAATGTCATATCGTATGTATGTTGATTCACCCCCTTCGGATGAGGCTGTGGCCTGAATTGAATAAACCATTTTACGTGTCCATTTCCTCTCTCTCTCTCTCTCTCTCTCTCTCTCTCTCTCTCTCTCTCTCTCTCTCTCTCTCTCTCTCTCTCTCTCTCTCTCTCTCTGCTCCCCCGCCAATTCCGTGGGAGATCCACACACAACGAAATTAAACACACAGACTGAATTAGACAAAGCCTATCACAGAACTGTTTTCACACCTTACTCATCAAAGTCATGAACGGGATTCGAACCTCAAAGCTCTGATTCCGAATCGACTGTCCCAACCACGCAGCAACGGTACCTCTCTGACGTAAAGCATTGATGATGTAGACTGGCTTCCAACCTCTAACATTATTTCATTCATCAGTGATGAATGTGTTCAACGTGCCTTGGACGCAGATTCATTTTGTCTGTCCGATTTGCGTTCCTCTTTGTATAAGTGCCCTGCAGGTCTTTCTTTACTGGCCCGATTGTTTTGGTTCTCTGTGACGTGCCTGATTCCGCGGATCAATTATTGTCTAATGGATCTAGTGCGCCTAGGATCAATCCCAGTTGAGGACCGCTCGTTAAGAGGGCACTTTTATCTTCAGAATTAGCATTCTTGCTGACCGAACCCTGGACAGTTCTATGAATGAGATATTAGACGGAAATATCGCGCATTGGGTAACAAACACCACCACTATCAATAATAATAATAATAAAATAATACTGATGGATGATGATGATGATGATAATAATAATAACAATAACATAATAATAATGATACTACTACTACTACTACTGATAATAACAACAACAACCACAATAATGATAATGATGATAATAATAATAATAATAATAATAATAATAATAATAATAATAATAATAATATAACCATAATATAATAATAATAATGATGATGATGATGATGATGATGATGATGATGATAGTAACAATGATAATAATAATAATAATAATAATAATAACAACAACAACAACAATAATAATATACTACTTCCACCACTACCACCACCACCACCACCATTACTACTACTACTACTACTACTACTACTTATAAGAGACAAGAAAAAGAGCCAGAAGAACTATTCAATGCCCGTCTTGCGCCAGATTGGATGAAGATAAGTGATTAATCGTTCATTTTCGTTGTCCCGAGTGTTGTGTATCTTGCCGAAAGAAGACCTAAAAGGTCGAAACGCGTCGTATTTTGTCTTGTGATTGTTTGTCTAAATAACGTTTTTCGGCGGAGTCTAAAATACTTTTTAAAATCAGTTTTAAAGGATGATATAATGAATACCTGTATAAAATTTGGATTCGAAAAAACGTTCATTATAAGGGCAAAGATTCTGATGAAAAAAAAAAATGTTCGGGATACTGGTGGTTGGCCAACCCAGGAATCTAATAAAGAAAGAAGGATAAGGCAATCTATTCTTGGTTCTAATTCTTATCGGTATGGGTTCTAAAGTCGAAGTTCGTGCTTGGTCTTTTATTTTTGTCTGTGGTTATGATTTTTGTCACTTGGTGTGTGTTCGTGGTGATGCTTCATTTGGTGGTTTTTTGGGTGAGCTGTGGTAGGAAGGAATGGGTAAGAGATCAGCAGGAGAGGATGCTCGTGTGGCGTTTTTTGTTGTGTGCTGCTTTGTGTTGTGTTTGTCGTTTGGTTGACGGATTGTGGTTCTATGAAGGAGTTCGAAGTTTTGGTGATGTGTGAGGAGACACGTTGTCGCTTGTGTTGTGATTGTGGTTGTGCTGGGTTGGTTGTTGTGTGTCTTGTGTTCTGCAGGGGGACTATGAGCGTTCGGTGTGGTGGTCAGGGTGTGCTTGGGTTGCTCTCTTTGCTGTGTCTGTTCTCTGTGACACTGTGCCGTGTGGTCACACGCGCCCGCACCCCCCCCCCCCCACCACACACACACCAGAGACAGCTGCAGACCCGGGGCGAGTCAGGGGACCTGGGGAGAGGGCGTCTAACGTGCGGGTGGGCACGGGGTTTGGGGCTGGTCTGTGTGTGGGGAAACAAGGTGGTGTCGAGCAACGTCCAGCAACGGGACGTCGTGGTGGGGCCCGAGTCGTTAGGCAGGCGGGTTGAAAGGAGAGGTGGTAGTGGTTGGCGGCTCCCTCGTTCGATAGGGGTCGGGTCGGCCGCGGGGCGCGCCCTGCAGGGGGTGCGGTGTGGGGGGCGGGGGAGTGTTGTTTGAAGCTGCGCGTCGCCGCCCGTAGCGGTTGGGTGGGTGGTGGGGGGGGGGGGGGTGGGGGCGGCGTCTGGCGCGAATGCAGGGTTGGCGTGGTGTTGGTGTGTGGTGGGGTTTGTTGTGTGTTGTGGTGGGGGGGGGCGCGGCGGTCGGCGTCGTCGTCACAGTGGGTATCTGTTGGTTAAGTGGCCAGGCCCGTGGGTCGTAGTGTGGGGTCCGAGAAAAGAGCTAACGCTGCACGCTGTCGTGTGCATCCCCCAGGGGGAACCTAAGTGAATCTACACGGCGTCGACGCGTTGCTATAAGCAGTCTGTGCTAAGTAGGAAGTTTCGATGAGGAGCCATCAACTGGTTGAAATATTGACGATGCTCGAATTTTGTTGTCTGGTGTATGCAGCTGTGAATCGTCTTTCGCTGACAGATTCCTCGCTATTCCTGTATATGACGAATCATCTTAATCAAATTTTGATGTCTTGTGTCTAGGAGTAGGTCAGTGCAAGTTAACGCATGGGGGTGTGTGTGTGCGTTGCGGTGGTTGTTGTGTGTGTGTGTGTGTGTGGGTGTTGTGAAAAGAGAAAGATAGAGATAGAGAGAGAGAGAGGCGAGAAGAAGAGAGAGTGTGTGTGTGTGTGTTGCGTGTGGGTCGGTGCTTGTGTGTGTTGGGTGTGATTGTGTGTGTGTGTGTGTGTGTGGTGGTGTTGGTTGTGTTTTGTGTGTGTTTGTGTTTGTGTGTGTGTGTGTGTGTGTTTTTTGGGGTGTGGGTGTCATGAGAGAGGAGAGAAGATAGAGTAGGAGGGTAGCTTCAGAGTGGCGGGGTTAGGTCATGGTTTGTTGGTGGGTGTGTGTGTGTGTGTGTGTGTGTGGGTGTTTTGGTGTGTTTGTGTGCCCTCTGCCACTCTGGGTTTCGTAGTACCGTTTTGTTTGTTTTGTTTTTAGTTTTGCGGAATGTGCGTAGTGCTTCGCAAGGGAGGGGATTCGGCGAAAAAAACCACGCCGCGGGTGTGGCAGGGCTTGTGGGTTCGATGTGGGTGGGGGATCGTGTAGGAGGGCCGATTGTGATCGCGTCGCTGGTGCAAGGGGGACGTCGATGTAGGGTTGGGGGGGGTGGCAGGCAGTGGGTTCGTGGGTTGGTTGGGTGGGAGTGGCTGAGGGGGGTTGCTAAAAAAAAATGTATGTATGGGCTTGCAAGCGGCCTGTAGGTCGGGCGCGGCGGGGTTGAACGACGTGCGTTCTATGCGTGTGGTGTGAAGGGTCGTGGTGGCAGTGTGGGTGCCCTAGGTTCGAGCGGGTATGGCCCTCGAAGAATCAGTTTTCCGGGCTGTCTGGGCGTGTCGACGGTCTTGTACGCCGCACCTGGGCGGATTACAAGCGATGGGAGAGCGCATCTTTTCGGGCTAGCCAATGGGGTGGGTGTTGGCGCCAATGGTGTGGTGTGGTGTGGGCAGGGGGTGGGGAGGGTGGGTGGGGGTTGTCGCGGATGGGTGGGTGGTGTGATTGGGGGGGTGTTGTGGTTGGTGAGTAGATGGGGGGGGTGGGCGCGGTAGTGGAGGAAGGGGACTGGTGGGTGGGGGAGAGAGGCGGAAGGTGTTGGCGCAGACAGATGCTGCCGTTCAGTGAGGGTGTGCCGGGGATGTGGGGGGGTGCAGGGGTGGTGGTTGGGGGCGGGTCAGGGGAGGCGTGGTACGAAGGGCAAGGGGTCGGTGCTTTGGACCGTCAATGTGGGGGGGGAGTGTGCCAAGCTGGTGCTGCTTCCCCGGGGGGGGTGGGGCGCGTTGGGCTCGTTGAGCGTTGGCCTGCTGGGGGGGGGGACTGGTGGTGTGGGGGTGTGTGGTGGCGGGGTGTCTGGGGGTGGTGGGGGGTGTGGGTGGGGTGGGGGGGGGTGGGGGGCGGGTGGTTTGGGGGGGGGGGGTGGGGGGTGGGTGGGGAGGGGAGGGGGGTGGGGTGGGTCGTGGGGGGGGGGGGGGGGGGGGTGTGCGGGTGGGGGGGTCGGTGGGGTGGGTGGGGGGGTGGCCTGGCGCTGGGGGTCGGCGGGAAGTGGTGTGGGGGGTGGCGGTGGCGGGGGTGGGGTGGGGTGGGGGGGGGGGTAGGGCTGGTGGGGCGGGGGCGGCCTGCGGCTGGGTGCATTGGTAGGTCGAGGACTAAAGGGAGATGCAGGGGGCGTGGAGTGGGTGTGCGGGGGGAAGGTAGGGGTCACTTCGGGCTGTACTCGTATACTTGTACCCGGTCCGCATAACAGAAACAAAAGGCAACAGATCTGACGTAAAAGATACTCCTTTTAGAAATGTCAAAGCAAAACAGACGTGGTCTTAATGACAAAACTAAAAGCAGAAAACTTCGTGTGGGCAAGAGATATGGGAATATATTGGTAGTCTCTACATTTTTGGACGTGGATCTCGACAATACATTTTTCAAAATTCGTTTCTACTTCAGGCAATGAAACACGAGAAAACACCAGCTCAGTTTTAAAAAAAAAAATGCTTTCAGAAGAAAAAGAATTTGTCGGCGCAGGTTTTGTTTATGGACTGCCTAGAAGCAGCAGTTCAGACAATGTCACTGAATGCTCTGGTAGCAGTAACTCTGTTCAGTTTGGACATGACTGTGAACAGTGTCGGCTGTACAATGCTCGTAGTGGCGTATATTTACTGTCACTGACAGTTATGAGACTATGGTAATTTCCACATTACGTTTCCAGAGTTTGTCAATTCACCCTATAATCTACATTATTTGAACATAAGGGCTAAGGATAGCAAGACTTCTAGAGGCTTTCTTGACCGGCCTGGGTGTGGCTATGGTTCAGTCATATTATGGGATGTACAGTGTTGGGGACAGTAAGGTAACCTGGAGGGTGGCGACACTGATTGTTACAACTCGTTGTCGTCTCAGCAAAATTATCTTGAAAAATAAAAAAAACCTATAAAGTTCCAGCCACAATCTTTTCATCACCCAGTGATCTGTCTGGTTTATTGTTGAGGGCTGGAACAGGAGAAAGCGAAACGGCGGAAAGGTGTGTTGTCCCCGCTGCTGTTACGATATACATTCAACGGTTTTTCTTTTGCACCACCGCCACCCCATCCCCCTCCACACACACACACACACACACACACACACACACACACACACACACACACACACACACACACGCACACGTGCACGCACACTTCTAAACGTGAGCTACCTTGAAGTCAACAAAGATTCATTGGACTTAATTGAAACTTTTGTTGTTTCCCCTTCTTACGCGTCTTCCTACCGGCATTAGTCTTATGCCACGAGTTTCGGGAATCCAAACACAGCAGTACAATCAAGTTCATTTTGGCATCTCACAGCAAAAAAGGTCCGCAGGGAACTAGAAATATCAACTCTCCAAAAGCGGATGAAAATCTACGTGGTTGTGAAAAAAAATTCTTAAGTTCTACAATGCCTAGGGCACTAGAAGCCAGGATGTTCTGACAAAATTATGTTATTATTCAGTGGAAGGAACGAAAAAAAAAAAATGCCCGTTTGTAGGAAGACTGAATGAACTGGGAGAAAATGCTGCTTTGGCCTGACTAGAGAGAAGGAGAGAGTTTCCGCAGGAAGAGGAAGAGAGACCGTGGGTTTACTTTGGACGAGATGAGCAGACTTCCCTCTGATACTCTCCCGAGATTAGCTCGTCACCCCGAAGGGCGTTTTCTTTCAAGGACAGGGAGAAAAGTTTTGGTCCTCTCGTTGAGTATTATGAAGTACAAAAAAGTTCGTTGTAAAGTCTAATGTTGTCCTCCGGGAAGATATATCACGATTGGGGAAGAGAGAGAGAGAGAGAGAGAGAGAGAGAGAGAGAGAGAGAGAGAGAGAGAGAGAGAGAGAGAGAGGAGAGAGAGAGAGAGAGAGTATTCGGTACTACTACTCCTCTGTACGTAAACAAAAGTTCATTATCTGCTACAGCCTTCAGACCTTCTTCAACAGAACACCCACCCTTTAAGCACTGTTCAGAAGCCCGGTGACTACGTTAAGACACTGCCACACAAGGGCATTCTGGACTCTTGAAAACCGATCACACGCAGACCATTGATCATCGAACAGAGGTGATTGGGGCACAGAGAAACGTCCAACAACAGAACAACACTTTTTTTTTCAAGCATTGTCTAGACGCTACGTTCCAGGAAATATCGGATCATAAATGCGAACAAGAGTGACAAAGGGTAGAGACTGTCCATGAACAAAAGGTAGCAAAGCAATGGACACACAGCAAAGAAACCCAAGGGGTTAAAATGATTTACAGTAGAGTCACAGAAAGGAAGTAATTAACTGCAGAGAGAATATTTCTAAGGCGGGACAACCATGTATGGTCGAAAACCCCACGGCACCACCAGAAGACGAACACATTAAAATGACAGTCTAGTACCAAAACAGATGAACCGGGCCAAATAGCACAAACATGCTAGAAGAAGAAGAAGAAGAAGAAGAAGAAGAAGAAGAAGAAGAAGAAGACAACAAGAATAATTTGAAGAATTTGAAGAATTTGAAGAAGAAGAAGAAGAAAGAAGAAGAAGAAGAAGAAGAAGAAGAAGAAAGAAGAAGAAGAAGAAGAAGAAGAGAAGACGAAGAAGAAGGAAAAAAGGAGAAGAAGGAGACGGAGACGGGATCCAAGGAAATGAAAGGACTGAGGAAGTAACTGGAACATAATTTCAAATGACGGGTTATTGACTTACGAAGTGTAAGAATACAGCACGCAGTCCATGACAACCTGCTAAAAGATGTTTTTACTGGTACCATTTTCCCTTCCACTTTCTCCACTTTTTTTCGTCTTAATCACCACCATCACCACCATCATCACATCATCATCATCATCATCATCATCATCATCATCAACAACAACATCACCATCATCTTCGTCTTCTTGTTCTTGTTCTTGTTCTTGTTCTTCTTCTTCTTCTTCTTCTTCGTCGTCGTCGTCGTCGTCGTCGTTGACGTTGTTTGTTGTCGTTGTCGTTGTCTTGTTGTTGTTGTTGTTGTTGTTGTTGTTGTTGTTGTTGTTGTTGTTGCTGCTGCTGTTGTTGTTGTTGTTGTTTGTTCTTCTTCTTCTTCTCTTCTTCTTTCTTTCTTCCTCTTCTTCTTTCTTCTTCTTCTTTCCCACCTCTCTTCCTCCTCTTCTTCCAACCCTTCCTCCTTCTTCTCTCTTTCTCCTCCTTCCTCTTTTCTTCCTGAAGTTAATTTTCCTCTACCGTTTCCTGAAAGCTTTTAGTGTCGTCATCAGTATTTGGAATCTTCTGGTTGTTTGCCTTGTTTACTTGAAGGCAAAGAAATGACAACGACGAATTGATCTTGTGCGGTGACAACGGTAGAAAACTAAACTTTCATGTGACAATATAACAATTAGATTCTATCTTGTGACCTAGCTACGCTTACATTCCCCATGAAGTGCTTAGCACCTAAAATGACTTGCCCTTTTCTTTTGTTTGTTCTCTAATGTCTTGCCTTTCCATGACTTTTTCCCATGTTGGTAATTCATTATCGGCGATGTGGGTTTCTTCTCATCATACAACATCAAGCTTTCTATTCTTAAGATAATACAATTAGGATAGCGTGTTTAATCTATTTGTAGTCCTCTACCATTCAACAAAAAAACAAACAAACAAACAACAAACAAAAAACAACAACAACGTGATTTGTACATCAGAATCGCGTTCGCGGTTTTCTAGCAATAAGCCATTTTAATTTTCAAACCATCAAACACAGTCTCAAAGTTCGTGAACGAAGCAAGGTCATCGGAAAAGAGCTATTTGCACTGACGGTGCAAAATAAAATGCATATCTCACATTCAGGAATGTCCGAGTGTGCTGTGGAGTGACGGAGTGGAGGAGTGGACTGGAGCCCCCCCCCCCCCCCCCCCCCCCCCCCCCCCCCCCCCCCCCCCCCCCCCCCCCCCCCCCCCTTTCCCCCCCTTTTTTTTTTTTTTTTCAAGCTGATCTGATGTCTGGTGACTCAGGACCAGACTGCACCGATAGGCGTCGCCTGGGAGTCTGGAAGTGGTGACGTCGCCTGGGAGTCTGGAAGTGGTGACGTCACCTGGGAGTCTGGAAGTGGTGACGTCACCTGGGAGTCTGAAGTGGTGACATCCCCTGGGGGTCTTGAAGTGGTGACGTCACCTGGGAGTCTGAAGTGGTGACGTCGCCTGGGAGTCTGGAAGTGGTGACGTCCCCTGGGGGGTCTTGAAGTGG
>JADBJO010005653.1:117258-132258 GCA_016801955.1 Conus betulinus | reverse complement strand
TGTTTGAGAGAGAGAGGGCAGACAGTCAGTAAAGTCAGAGAGAGAGAGGACAGACAGTCAGAAAAAGGTGTGTGTGTGAGAGAGAGAGATGCAGATAGACAAGCCGTCAGAGAGAGAGAGAGAGATGGTTGACGGATGTATGATGTGACAATGAAGTAGACATTGAGAGACGTGGGCACACAGGCCAAAGAAAACGGACAGAAAACACTGAAAAGCGATCAGGTCAGCAGCATCAGAAGTACTTGTTTAATTATCACAATAAAGATATGGGCAGTCGGCTAGTTTTTTAAGGTGATCAAAAGAAATTCTATAACTGCAAAATACACGCACTGAAACATCCACAGCTTGTATCTCTAAAAAGCTATTAAGGTGAAGTTTAAACTATGTCCATTCTAAGAACGATGTAACAAAACCGCGAAGAAAATGCTAATAAAGCTAATAAAAACACAAAAAATAACCAAAAGTAAAAACAAGAGCTGACCTAAATTGGTGTCAAACATGCCCCCCCCCCCCCCCCCCCCCCCCCCACCCCATGCCAATTCTTATTCTCAAAACCGCTTATTGCGTTTCCTCCATCCTCTCTCTCTCTCTCTCTCTCTCTCTCTCTCTCTCTCTCTCTGTCTGTCGTCTGTCTGTCTGTCTGTCACACTCATAGCAACAACTCGGATACACATACGAGCAATTCTGAATTCACTACTCTAAACTTTATCACGAAGGTTTACTTTGATGGTTCAGCCAAAATCTTTGCCACACAGGGGAAAAAAAGTTGAGAAAATGCATAAAAAAAAAAACCCACAAAAATAAACTAATAAAAGGGGACATAATCGCATCATGAGTACGCTTCCTCTGACCCGAAGAGAAGATCTAAGAAAAGGACGGGAAAGGATGAGGAGGGAGGGAGGTGGGGTGGGAGGGGCGGGGGAGACGAAGTCTGCGTGGTGGTGGTGGTAAAGTGGGATGGTGAAGGGGATCTCCATCTTGTTCTTCACGTTTTTCTTCCTCCCCCCCCCCCCCCCCCCCCCCCCCCCCCCCCCCCCCCCCCCCCTCTCTCTCTCCCCCTCTTTTTTCTTCTTTTTTTTTTTTTTTTTTTTTTTTTAAAAGATTTCAAGGCCATAACTCTGTAGGCTTAGCAGACAGGTACAGTAACCGCGAAAGAATGATCCTTGCACACTTCTCGCCGATCTGCCGTTTGTCAATGGTCAAAAAACCACACCTTCACCACCATCACCATCCCCACCTCCACCACTACCACACCAATGCCACTTCCTAAATCCCCAACCCCCGGCCTCAACCCCCCCGCCCCTCCCTGCCGCCTTCTCCGCTCAGGTTCCTGTAGCGTGACAAATAACCCCCAAAACCAAAAACAGTTTCTTCTGCCCCCTTCATTCACAGACGGAGGACCTTTACTATAGTTTCACTCATCCTGTCTAAGAAATTCATGTTCCCGCCACATTCTAGCACAAGGAACACACTGATCTGATAGTGTTGAAAAACTCCATCTGCGATTCTGTTGCAGTGTTATGAAGCGCCGTAGCCAATTGTCGCAGAAGCCCGGAAAGTTCCGAGTCTGGTATCTTCCGTAGTTCTCGGGTTGTCGTCGTCTGACTACTAATCCGTCGCTGTATTTCCTGAAGGGATTTCACAGCATTTTCAGGTGCGGCACTGGAAGGTTGAGCGGTGCTCCGGGTCATTGGCGGGAGGGTTCGAACGGTATTTTGAGTCATCGTTGAGAGGGGTTGAACGGTATTTTGAGTCATCGTTGAGAGGGGTTTTGAACGGTATTTTGAGTCATCGTTGAGAGGGGTTGAACGGTATTTTGAGCGGCTGCTGGCATGGGGTGAGTAACATTCCACGTAATTGTTGGAAGAGATTGTATAGTATTCGGTGTCAGTTTTGGAAGCGGGTCAGTTGTTTTCGGATTCAACGGTAGGAAGGGTCGGTCTGTAGTGTTCTGATCTATTTCCGAGAGTGATCGGAACGGCTGGTCTGCCATTTGTTCTCCTGCGTTTTCGGGTGGAACGGTGTTCGTCGTAGCTGCTGCTACGTCACTCGTATTGCTCCTCGACTTTTCTCTCACGACATCGAGTCTTTTTCTTATCGTGTCCACCGAGATGGATGAGTCCAACAGCGTATGCATACCCCCAAACTCGAAGCTCCGAAACACTCCTCATGACCTTTCCTATATGACAATACTGTGCCTTTCTGGGATGCTGTGCGGAGGAGAAGGGATCCATCTTCCTTGGTGGAACTCGTGTGTCTGTTTCTGTCTTCATTGGAACTTGTGGAAACTTGGGTTGGTGGCGAGTGTGAAGCGAGGTAAGAGCAGCGCACGGCTTAGTTGTGTTTCGTTCTCACCAGGAGCGTGTGGAGCTAATCTCAGGCAATCGAGAATAGTTTTCACTTCTCTCTTTTGTGGCCATGCGAAGACGGGACGATTCTTCCCTCCAGTTGCGAAAGAGTTCAAAGAGTATGTCAAATCATGAAGTAGGTGCTACGTAGACTGTTTGTGCGTGGGTACAATGGACAGGTTTTTTTAAAACGGAGAGAGGAAAGTTAAACAATACATACGTATTCTATTCAGATTCTCTTCGATTAAAGTCTCACCTTCGAGTGAATGTCAGGACTGGGGTATCCAAATAGAAGTTGTTCATTAAAACAGCCGTTACCTTTTTTTTTTCATTCATTCATATCTTTTCCTTCTTTTTTTTTTCCATTCAGCAAAAGGGAGTATTGTGCCGTGATTGGTAAGTGGACTCGTCGGCATTTATAACTCCCATTCCCTGTCCCCGATACGCTGTAAAAATTTTACCCGAATCTGAAAGTGTCTTAGTGCGCGCTCTTTCCGAGGGGAGGGGTTGGTGGGGCGGGGGGGGTGGGGGGGGGGGGGGGGGGGGGGGCAAAATGGGGAAGGGTCGAGGGTGTGGTGTGGTGTGGTGAACACTTAAGAAAAGAAAAACAACAGGGTGGTATTCTGTTAATTTGACTTATATGCTTGTCATCCGCAAATGTGTCGTGGCACGTGCACGGGAAACGGAAATTTTTTTATTGCCCCCTTTCTCCTCAGGCTCCGCCCACACATAGGTCCCCTTCCACCATCACCCCCCAACCCCCGCCGCTCCCCATCTCCATACCACTCACTCTTCCCTGCCGACCCCGTTCGCACATATACACACATACAGAGGTCCCCTCCGAGTAGCAAAGTTTTAGCCACTGCAAAATGGTTAATATATGATCACAAGATAAACATGCAGTAATCACCACCACCACCGCCACCACCACACCACCACCACCGTCATCATCATCATCATCTTCATGATCATCATCATCATCATCATCATCATCATCATCATCATCATCGTTATGATCAAAACAACAATAACAACAACAACAACAACAACAATGATGATGATTATGATGATGATGATAAAGTTGATGATAATTTTAATGATAACAACAACGATTAAAATAATAGTAACAATAAAGATGATAGTGATAATAGTAAAGTAATATAATGATGATGATGATGATGATAATAATAATAATAATAATAATAATGATTATGATAATAATAATAATTACAACAATAAGAATAATAATCGCACAAAAATTACAAGCACAACAACAACAATAATAATATAATAAAAATAGTAGTAGTAGTAGTAGTAGTAGTAGTAGTAGTAGTAGTAGTAGATGAATAATAATAATAATAATAATAATAATAATAATAATAATAATATGATGATGATGATGATGATGATGATGGTGATGACGATGATGATGATGATGATGATGATAATGATGATGACGATATTTTACAAGGTAGTAGAAAACGCCTCTTATTAACATAAATAATGATAAAATTCCAGTCACTGACACGTTCACAAGAACAATAATTATACACAAACACAGCATAGTCCAAGTACACTTATGCCAAAACTATGCCACAGACTGTGGATGACTTTACTGCTCAACATTCGTTGTGGATCAGCAGCTCTGGAACAAACAGATGCCAGAACACGGTGAGAGAGAGGGCCTACCTGAATGGCTGGATAGGCATGGTATGGAGAGCTCTGTGCCAGCAGGGCGGGGGGTACAGCCAGTGCAGCTTTCTAAAGCGGTGTGCTGCTGAGTAGGCTCTCTATTGACTGAAATGCCTCCGTTCTGCTCTCTTTCTATATCTGTGTGTTCAAAGTCTGATCCTTAGAAACTGTTGAGCAGTGTATACGCCGTTGAGTTGTATCAATCCAACTCGCCGCAGCCCCGGCACCGACAATCCGCAGGGAGAAGTCAATGTCAAGTCGGCAAGTGGCAACCCATCGGAGGAGAGACACTGCACTGCTGCCGATGTGTTACTTCGTAGGTGTTCAGTGGCGCCTGTTTTGTCCCAACGTGCGCAGGGCAGCACCTCCTATGCTCCTACGGACGACAATGATTGCTTAGACGCGGAGCCTGCGCGACTGAGTTCTCCCTCCGGAGGGCGCCACCACACTTCTCCAACGACAGTCCCCCCCCCCCCCCCCCCCCCCCCCCCTCTGGTGACCACGGCAAGACCATAGACGCAGATAGGACATCGAAACAGTCAATATGAAAGAAGTCAGGAAGGGCCGTAGGATTTGGGATTTTTTTTTTCAAATGCCGATCGATGAGAATCAAAATGATGAAGATGATGCTTTCGATTTCCATTCTGACCTCAGACCTGCAGGACAGGGCTGTTTTTCTACGCTTACTTTCAGAACGTATCTCGGCATCAACCCAGGCCCTAGAGACACAGACACCTGCTGTCTTGTTCAGGAAATTTGAGCAGGACTCTCACAGACGCTTCCATTTAGTGGATGAGACTCGACTGTGTCGTCCAAGTCTTTCCAATTGAGCCCGTAGCAATCTCAACTCTGGGTAGGAGCCGGTCGGGGCAGAAAAATCCCGCATGGCTCTGATGAGAATCGAACCTACGACCTCCCAGTCGAGAGTCTGCAGCGCCAACCACTCGGCCACGGCGGTTGGTCTGTCAGATCAACTTTGTCATTTTTTTTCTGCCTTTGTAATGTTGTACTCTCTTTTTCTTCGTTCCTTTCTTTCTGTCTGTCTTTCTTTCTTTGTTTGTTTCTTTCTTTCTTTCTTTCCGTGAGACGTCTTCAGAACGTTCGTGAGAAACTTGATGTAAACACATAATGCGCCGTTCAGGTCTTTAAAGGCTATAGGATCAAAGTCAAATACAGCTTTGTATTTTTGTTTTTCACTCCTTTCTTCTTCTTTTTATGCTTCGCGTTTATTCCCTCAAGCATTTTTCAACCTTTTGACTACTTATTCGTTCTTCTTACTCGTCTTTCCTCTTTTCTTTTGCCTTGCTTTTTGTCCGTTGACTAACCAGTTCTTTTTATTGATTACTTTCAGTTATACAGTATTAAAATTTATCGGCTGGCTAATTAGTTGCTCCGTTTTAGATCCTTACGTTGAAGTTTCATTAACTGTAACATACTCTTATTTACTGCATTTACTTTATTTCTTTTTAGATGTTCTTCTGTCTTTACCTTTCTTTGGTTTCATTAATCCAATCTCTCTCTCTCTCTCTCTCTCTCTCTCTCTCTCTCTCTCTCTCTCTCCTCTCTCTCTCTCTCTCTCTCTCTCTCTCTCACGTGTTCAAGGATTCAAATGCAAAAGCAGGAAATGGTCGATTTGAAGGCCACAGCATGATATGTGATATCTTAAATTGGACAGTGATTGAAAACGTTTCAAAAACATCTCTTGTTGTACTGTATTCAAAGATTGACCTGCTCATAGCAAACGGAAGCTGTAGTAGGGAAGTTCACGGCGAGTTTACTTTAAATGTGTCGCACGGATATGGTAAAACCAATTGTCAATATTGTTCTTTATTGTTGCTTCATGTTTATGAATGTTTATATATGTGTGGCAGTTCACATTTTCAGCGTTTTAACGGTTAAGTTGACCAAGGTGAGGGGAAAAGAAAAAGAAAGAAAAGAGAATGAATTACCCGAAAACTAGCAAGAAAAAAGTAAAGTTTCAAAACGGAGTGACTGAGGGCGGAAAATGAAGCAAAAGGGCGGAAAAGTTACCGCGAGGGTGGAAACTAGCAAAAAAAAAAAAAAAAAAAAAAAAAAAAAAAAAAAAGTTACGATGAAAGTGTGGAGATAAAAATCGATTCATTTGAGTTTATCGAATATTCAAAGAGAGTGAAAGAGACCTTGAAAGATGACATCAGTGAACGCATTCATATTTCTCTTAGCGCCTTGTATGAAAAGGCAGAATGGTGGTGGTTAGGGTAGATAGGAAAGGGAAATCGAAAAAAAAAAAAAATGAATGAATGGTTTGATAACGAATGTTGGCAAAGTTACAAAAAAAAACACGTAAATGTCTTCAAAGGAGCTGTCCAAGATCAAAACAAGTAAGAAGATGGATGTCTGGGGGGGGGGGGGGGGGGGGGGGGGGGGGATGGGGGGGGGGGAAGAACCAAAGAAGAAACAAGATGATAAGAAAAGGCTTTAGAAACTGAGTGGAACATTCATTGAGCCAAAAGTATTTTGGTCAAAAAATGATCTGTAGATATTAGGGGGAATTAAATTAATAATTTCTGTTCTAAACAGCGGCAGAATCATTTCTTCAGAATGTTCATTGACGGGAGAGATTTAAACAAAGTTTTTTTCCCCTGTCCATTGTGATTTTATGAACCGAGGAGATGTTTAACTGAAATCCAAATTCCTTTATATGAATGTATGTCATATGCGAGAAAATGGGTAATGTGACAAAATTATTGTTTTATTGCTGCCGTGAATGTGTGCGACCACAAATTAATTTCTCAAATTGAGATAATAAAGTTTACTTGACTTGACTTGACTTGACTTGAGATACAGATTAACATGAGAAATGTAGAATGGAAAACAACACTGTCCTGGCAGAACACAGTTCAAGAATGTGTTATCAAGAATGCTGTTATGAACCGTATTAAACAATTAAAGATGGTTTAAAAAAGTGTTGGTAGCCATAAGGTTATTGGTGAGGTTTGGTAAGTGGCAGATGCACCTGTTCTACAGTCTTTAGTCAAGTCAAGTTAGTCCAGTCATGGGTGTCCTCGTGTGTCAACGAAGACGTCAGTGACTTCTACATGTGTGAGCGCAAGCCAAAGCTGGACACACAGATACGTCCACACTCTGGGCATGCGACAGTTGTCAGTGGGTCAGGTCTCCTCTCTTTGCGGGGCTTGGCGCTTCTGGTCCAATTCCTGCAAACGCTTCTCTTCAAAGCTGTTTACTCCTTTTGTGGACAGCAAGTCGCCAGGCACTGCGGTCCGTGGCGAGCGTTTCCCAGCCCTGAAACGGGATGCCACAGGCTGCCAGTGATACTTTCAGGCAGTCCTTGAAGCGTTTGAGTAGCCCACCCAGTATTCCAGCTGCCAGCTCAGAGAAGAAGACCATTTTTGGAAGTCGCGTGTCGTCCATTCGTACCATGTGTACACTCGCTTTGAATTTACGCATTGGCTTTCTTATCTTTTCTTCAGTTCTGAATCGCCAACGATGTGGAACCTGCTGTCTGATAACTACTCACACGCTGATTCCTTGCCTTTTCCAGATCTGGTCTTCAAAGTCACTTCTTCTCTAAGCAGTATATCTGGTTGTGATCTGCCCGATTCATCTTTTGAAACTTTTCACGTACTTTATACTTGATATATACTTGTTTGCAAGTTTGTATGCGATATTGTAGAGGACTGTTTGTACTGGTTTTGTGTTCCGTACTATGTGTATTTTGTAAGTTGTATTTTAGTGTAATATTGGGGCGGTTTTTTGTGTGTAGAATGTTATGTGTATTGTATGTTAGCTTCTTCCGTGTTTGACAGGGACCTAGAGTATTTTTCTAGATTGTGTGCTACAGGAGTATCTGTTTGTTGTTGTATTGTTATTACTATTATTATTATTGTGTTATTACTATTATCATTATTATTATTGTTTGTATTATTACTATTATTATTATTATTGTTATTAGTAGTATTATTATTATTTTATTACTATTATTATTTATCATTAATATTATTATTATTCTTGTTGTTGTTTTGTTATTATTATTATATTATTATTATTTTTTATTATTGTTATTATCATTATTTGAGGGGGAAAGTTACCAACATTTTCGTTGAAATCGATCATGGTACCCAAATGCAACAAGAGAGACATCGACAAATCTAAAATAGGTTCACACGAGTGGCATTGATGAATATGACAGCGAACTTTGTAGATGAAGAGGGAACGAAATATCGAAAAAACAGGCAGGATGCAGAGCAGGTTTTATCCTACTCATGTATTACAATACTTGTGACTTAAGACCCCAAAAAAAAAAATGTAAAAAAAAAAAGAAATCTGAGTTACATGTATCATTAGCAACTCATATTTCCATAGTTGCCTAGGGGGCGTGGATAAAATCGTTAACCTACTGATTATAATGAACTGGCTATTGAATGTTCAAAAAGGGGAAGTCATGGAATGCCAAACAAATTCCAGCAGCTCTTGAGCTGCATGGATATCATACTCCAAGGAAATCGTACTTTTGGGGGGGTTACCGATGATGGATTAAAGATCAGTGAAACGTTCAAAATTGAAGATCCCGGTCTCGGTGTTAATTTGATTGAAAACTAATGTAAACACTTTCGCAAAGGTAGGCTTTTTTTTTTTTTTTTTTTTTTTTTTTTGCTATGAGAAATGGTAGTACTGAAAACACTGAATTTGAAATAACAAATAATAACCATAACAGAGAATATTAATGATAACAACTTCCATTCGCTTACTTACATCATCTGTAACTGGCCTGCGTGTGAGCGAAGCTCAGTGAACTGAAGGCCGGTGTCGTATAATATCTGGGAACCGTGATATCTGGGAACGTGTTCCCAAATTTACCGCGATATCTGGGAACGGCGTTCCCAGATTTTTGAACTTTCCAATCGTGAAATCTGGGAACGCGTCCCCAGATATCACGGTAAATCTGGAACGCGTGCGAAAAAAAAAAAAAAATGACAAGAAGGCCAAAGATCTCAATTGCACCTAAATAAATTGTTTCCTATCTTATCTCGAAAATCCATTCTTTTTCGTCTTCTTTCTGCCCTTCTGAGCTCTGAAAGACCACGTTCCGAGATATCATGGGCCTTCCCAGATACCACAGTACATTTTGGAAACGCGTTCCCTAGAAACTCTGTGATATCTGGGAAGCCTTCCCAGATATCACGTTCCCAGATTTCATCGACACCAGGTCATGTGCAGCGTTGGATAGGAAGGGATGACAGTTACACTTGCAAACGTGCAAGTCATGATTATTGCCCGGGGGGAAAAAAATGATAAGGCGAAAATATGCGCCACTTGCCTCAGCTTTTTTTTTTTTTTTTTTTTTTTAAATCCATTCTTTTTTCTTCCGTTACGAACGTTCTGCTTTTTGCCGCCATCTTTCATTTTATAACGAAATAGAGGAAAAACATTGGTTTTATGATAAAAATGCTGTGCTGTGGCTCTCATTTAGTGTGCCCATGCTTTTTGTTGTTGTTGTTTTGTTTTTTGCTTTTGTTTCCTTAATGCTTGATAAAGGTTTTCTAAGTATACCGAACATTTGCAGTATGCTTATAGAGTGTTGGTGGGTTTTACTAATTAATCCTTTCATTCTAGGCTATGTATGTTGTTACTTTATTTTTTCATTTATTATTTATTTATTTATTTATTCATTCAAGTATTTATTTGTTCATTTATCTGTGTATTTATTTATCTATTATTTGTTTATTTATTTATGAATATGAGAGCATACTAGAGTAAGCCCATGATCAAAACCGGCAATGTGTGTTTGCCTCCAGAGTTGAGAATCCAGAGGCGTTTTTCGGCTTGAACATCCGCTTCGTCCTTCCAGCAGTACACAGGTACATGATTCGGTTCAGGGAACGTTCAAGGCGGCGGAAGGAAACGGGTTGCTTGGTTCCACCTTCTATAATTCCGTGCCCTAATACGGTGAACCTTTGGCAATTTACAACCCCTACGGCCAGTAGACTATGGGGAACTTAGAAGATGAGGAAAAAAGGGAAGGTAATGTTGCTTACAGCCCAGCGGACCGCAAAAGGCCATATCAGGGCTGTCACTACGTTTGAAGTCAACTCATAAGTCATTATTCAAATACATTTTTAAAAAACACGCATTCACACAACATGTTTAAAAAACACACCAGGAATTTTTTTTCAAAGTCTTTCCTCCCCAAAAAGTCTTACAGATTAGATGAAGCATTGTTAATCTCTTTCAAAAATTCAAGATCACATCAGGTGGGACATCTTCTAAACGGGGTTTTCATAGAGCCTGCTGTAAAAGTTTTCATATCTCACATCATGCAAGTCCCAACACTCTAAAAAAGAACATGTTTCACTGTGAGTGGTACACAGACACACAACAAACAAACAAACCTCTAAACATATTTTACTTCACGGTTCGTGGAGACACTGAATGTTGCCCTATGGCACATCTGTCAAACTGACACGGATCCATGGTGCGAATCCACTGGATCCGCTGACCTTGAACACCATCAGGCTACCGTCGTGAACTGATAACCATCCACAATACTAAGGAACACCTTTTGATTGAACATCTAAACCGTTAATTGATAAGAAAGTTGACATTTCGTATTTCACATATCAAATGTCACATGATAATTAAGTTAACATTTCGTGTGTGTGTGTGTGTGTGTGTGTGTGTGTGTGTGTGTGTGTGTGTGTGTGTGTGTGCGCGCGCGCGTGTTGTTTGTTGTTGTTGTTGTTGTTGTTGTTGTTGCTGTTGTTGTTGTTGTTTTCATATTTGGTTCAGAAAATGCACGTGGTAACCACTCCCGGTTTATACTGGTTATTACTTCCCTTGGCGAGAAAAAGGGGGGGAAAAAAATCATGGTTTATTTCGCAAATCGACATGAAGAGCGGACCAATTCTTCATCACCCTTTGACAGTGGTCTGCATTCTCCATGAGCCTTCCTCTTCCAGTTTGATGGATTAGTTTCAGATATCAACCCCCAGACACCACAAGCGTTCCAGAATCGTAAATTATGAAAGCATTTTTTTCCTTTTATACGTAGTAATCCTTACCATTTTCAGTGTCTTTCTGAAACACTGAATTTGAAATAACAGATGAGAATCATAATAACAGAGAATATTAATAATGACAACTTTCATCGCTCACTTAACATCATCTGTAACTGGCCTGCGTGTGAGCAGACAGACCGAGACGACCGACCGACATACAGAGAGAGAGAGAGAGAGAGAGAGAGAGAGAGACAGACAGACAGACAGACAGAGAGACACAGAGAGAGAGAGAGAGAGAGAGAGAAAGAGAGACAGACAGACAGACCGACTGACCGACATACAGACAGACGGGGGGGGGGGGGGGGGGGGGGGAGAGAGAGAGAGAGACAGACAGACAGACAGACAGAGAGACAGACAGAGATGGAGACGGACAGACAGACAGACAGACAGACAGACCGACAGACCGACAGACCGACAGAGACCGAGAGAGAGAGAGAGAGAGAGAGAGAGAGGGGGGGGGGAGGGGGGAGGGAGGGAGGGAGGGAGAAAGAAAGAAGGAGGGAGAGGGACAGTTCCTGTTCTCCTTCCTTTGAGGAAAACGCGGAGAAGAAAATCGCTGTTAGTAATAAGGTCAATTCCCGGATCATTTCCTGGACACCTTGTCACAAGTTCCCTGGTGACTGCACTGGGTCCGTAGAACATGGCTAAGGACACAGGGCCGCGCCTGCTCAAGTCCTAATTCCTAATTAACTGCAACGTCGCTTATTTCCCCTTCTTACACGCTCCGCTCCTCTTTCGCGCCCCATCCGTTTCTTCTGAATCTTCCGTGATGCGTCAACAATGACGCTAATAAAAAAAAAAAAAAAAATGTTCTCCGGAGTGAGCATAACTCTGCCAAAGGTCTAACCCCCCCCTCCCCCCCCCCCTCCCCTCCCCCTCCCCCTCTACCTCTACCTCGTCTCCTTCGTCGCATCTGTCACCCCCCCCCCCCCCCAATTCCCCATTTCATCCAAACGAGTATAAATTTGTCCACTTAACCCGTGTTGTATTGGGGTCCTGTGCCGAAGCAAGTTCGCATGTATTGATAATAATCTGTTAATTCGAATATTTGGTTGTGTATGATAAGGTTCTCGCGTCATTCCTTGATAAATTTTTACAACATTGTCTAGAAATGCCTCATCTCGCAATGTAAAACTGGATAAAAAGCTCATGACCCTACTCCTAGCGCTTATCTAAAATTCGCACCCATATTTTTTGTCCTTTATTCATTCGTTGAGCAAGGTTTGTCTCGCTGTCAAACCTCGTGACATTCCGTTCTTTCGAATTTTTTTGTTTTTTGTTTCTTTCTTTTATGTTTTGTTTGTGTTTCTTCCCCCCCCCCCCCCCCCCCCCTTTTTTTTTTTCTCTTCCAAATATATCCAGTGATAACGTAGCTTTCAAGGGGGAGTGATGCCTCCTGACCCTGTCGAACGTAATTCACTTCTCTTGACGATAGGAATTTGGGGATCGGGTGAGTTGAAAGGGTGGTAGCCAGTGGGGCGACTGTATATGTAGGTGAGAAGGAAGGGTGGAGGGGGGGGAGGTATGGGATACAAGGGTAGTGTGCGCTGGGGTGGGTGGTGATGGTGGACGTTCTTCAGGGTATGATACAAACACAAAAAGAAACCAGCTTTATCCCTTGGCCCTGTACACTGAGTCACCACACGAATTTTTTTTTACATTGATGTAAAAGAATGAATTGTCTTTTTTTTGCACTCCCAGTTTCTATATAGAACAGGGAGTACTTTACAACTGGGAACGAGAAATGCTGTCTGTGTGTCTGTCTGTGTCTGTCTATCTGCAGTCTGTCCGTCCGTGGTCAAAATGTGTTCTCTACTCGCTACAGACAAAACTACTAGGCCGATCTTTCTGAAAATTTGTAGGATGTTCATTATGGTTCACGGATGATGTCCAATGTTTTATTTTACGGTTATATCCGTTACTAACGGCTACAACGGCCCTAACGGTTTTTCTTCTTTATGGAATATCTCAGAAAGTACTTTGCCGATCTTTCTGAAAATTTGCTGGTATGTTCATTATGGGTCACAGATGATGGCCGATTACAGAATAGTCGTTACTAACGACTATAACGTCCCAAAAGGATTGTTCCTCTTTATAGAATATCTCACGCGTATTCAAGATAAACTGGAGTACGTTCACATGCTTTGCATCTTCTTTTCTATTTGTTTGTCAACACCATTTTTGTTTTTTTTTTTTTTGGCATCCTTTATTCCTAATCTCCAATTGGGTTTGCTGTTGTGTGACATGTTTGTTCCTTTATCTTTTTTTTTAACCAACAACAAAAGCAAGTAAAAAACACGAAACAAAAAGAATAAGAAGTGTCGTTTTGTCAGTTATTTATTCAACAGTCATTCGGGCCCATTCCTGCTGACATTGACCCCCACTGGTCCCATCAGCATTTTTTTCCCCCCTCCCCCCCTCCACCAATTCCCCCCCTCCCTCCACAATGTTCGCAAAACACACACCACACACACCCACACACACACACACACAACTACCACACACACACACACACACACAGTGCGCGTGCTCGTGCGCGCGCGCGCGCGCGCACGTCTCCCTCCCAAGCTCCATGGCGGTAGAGTTCTCACTATCATAGATTTGAAATCATTGACTAAAAAAATAATTTAAAAAAAACAAAAACAAAAAAAAAAACTACCACCACCTGCCCAAACAAACGATCTATGAAGCAAACAATACTGTTTACAGTAAGTGAATTTAGGGTGGAAAGATTTTGAATCTTTTGCCAATGCTTTGTATAACGGTAATTACATTCTGCTCACGAAAGCACAGCGCTCTCTCTCTCTCTCCTCTCTCGTCGTTCCGCCTCTCTCTCTCCTCTCCCGCCTCCATCTCCGCCCCCTTCGACCCTCACTCTCCCTCCTCTCTCTCAAACTCTCCTCTCTTCACTCACCTCTCTTCCTCCTCGAATCTGATCCTTCTCTCTCTCTCTCTTGTCTGTCTGTCAAGGTCGTCTCTTTTCTTTCTTTCCCCGTCCCCCTTCTCCTCCTTCCTCGTTCCTTTCCTCCTCTCTCTCCCCCCCATCCCTCTCCTCCTCTTCCTCTCCGCTCCTCCTCGGTCATCTCTCTCTCTCTGTCAAAGTGTCAATCTCGCTCTCTCTTTCTTTCTTAGTGAAACAGTTTAAATCTGCCTCTCTCCTCCTTTCTCTTTCTTCTCTTCTCTTCTCTTCCGTCTTCTCTTCTTTGCTTCCTCTCTCTCCTCTCTCTCTCAATCCCTCTCCAGCCCCTCTCCTCTCCTCCCCCTCCTCTCCTCGCTCCCCCCCGCTCCCTCCCCTCTCTCCGCTCTCTCCTCCTCCCCCTCCCTCTGTCTTCATCGTCTCTCCTCTCTGTCTGTCTTTCGCACGGTCCAATCTTTAATGGAGAAAAAAAAAATCTTTCATTCACATACACTTCAATTCCCACATATAACTTTCCGCCTGTACAAAATGTTGTCAAGTCTTCTAGGAGGCAGTAGATGAATGCCCAACCGCTTTCCCGACCAATCGTCAGTAGTTTTAAAAAATTCCATGAACCATCTAGGCAGGCACACACGCGAATATTTTATACACAAAAGAGACAGAGTAGAAAAAACAGACAGCGTTTGAACAGTCTACCCAGTTTCTTATTTTTTTTCCATGTAGCGTCGTTCCGTTTAAAAACTCACTCATCCTCGATTGGAATTAGAGGAAATACTGTCCTAAAGTGTTTTTTTCCGAGTTATGTTTCTAGCACATGTTTCGTCCCCATATGTTAAAAGAGAAAGATCATTCGATTGGTAGCACACACACACACACACACACACACACACACACACACACACACACACACACACAGAGGAGAGAGAGAGAGAGAGGAGAGAGAGATGGAGAGAGAGAGAGAGAGAGAGAGAGAGAGCGTATTTGGGGT
>JADBJO010005653.1:99758-112258 GCA_016801955.1 Conus betulinus | reverse complement strand
TAGCAGACTTTATATCTCCAAATTCACATGTCCGGCTGGGTCACATCAAACCTCTTGTAAAAAAAAAACCCCACAAACCCCAAACCTTTCCCTTATAGATTTTTGCTTTCTGGGTCAGGCACTCCTACTCAACCACTGTCTAGGTTTGTACAACAAGCTATTGCTCATCTCACCCATTTTCTACCGTATCAGATCATTGATTCGGAGGAATTCCTGCAGAAGGTGGATCTGATCGACGAGTACTACAGCCTCCTGCCCCCGACAGCCACATTTGCTGTCTGTGATGTGGTAGCCCCCTTTCCCTAATGTGGACAACAGTTGGGCATTCCCTCTGAGAGAGAGAATCCTCACCTTTGCAGGTACCTGAAAGTTGCATTGTTGAGGGTTTAAAAATTGCCTTCGATAACAGTTGCTCAGCGTATACAGATGGAGAGGGGAAAGACTGTCTTCGCCGAGCCAAACCATGGTACTGCAATGGGACCCTGCCATGCTTGTGATTTTGTTGATGTTTCCATGGGCAGCTTAGACAATAAACTCATGCAGAATTGCTCAGTCCCTTCGCTTTCCTCTCTGGCTGAACCTGAACGGCGCAAAGAGCTTAAATGCCTAGATTGGAGCAGGTATCAAGATGATGGCATCACTATTCTTCCCCAACAGCGAGGACCGTGAATCATTCTGCCAACACCTGGATGAACTGAATCCGCCAAATATTAAGTGGACCGTAAAAATTTGACAGACAGGTAGAATATCTGGATATGAAACTTTCAATAGTTGATGGTGTCACAAAGACAGATGTCTTTTTCCAAACACTGCCATAGTTACCTTCCAAGGAACAGTTGTCACCCTCCTTCAGTGTTCAAGGGTCCTCTAACAGGTGTTGGCGCCAGGCTGAGAATGTTATGCAGCGAAGATGACAGACTGCAAGAGAGAGTCAGAGAGTATGCCAAGTTTTTACAATCGCTGGTTGGAAATTTGAGGTAGCTCTTGAACAACTCAAAAGGGGAGCTAACAGAGACCGAGAGGTGTTCTCATCTGGCAAGAGAGACAACCCAAACCCAAGAAATTGGCTTGGGTCACTCAGTATGAACCAAAGTTACCATCTAAAAGACAATTTTTTAAACAAAACTTACACATCCTGTATTAAAAAAAAAAAATAAAAAAAAAGGACCATTTTCTCTGAAGAAATGCATATTGGTGCAGATAGGAAAAGGCGCAACTTTGCAGACAGAAATGTACAAACCTACAGTACCACGTCGCCATCCTCTCCATGGACCATGAACAGACCTGGATTTTTTGTATGCTGTACCCGCCGATGTGACCTTTGTGCACATTCCAGTGACCTGATTGGGCTAAGAAGCCCATGGGATGGACGCGCTACTGGCCCATCAGACAGCACCTCACCTGTTCGACAAAAAAATACCATCTACGTCATCAAATGTCAGAACCACCCAGACTCATGGTATGTTGGGTCCACCAAAGACCTCAAAAGAAGGTGGGCCAATCATAAATCAGACTGCAACAAGAACATGGCCCAGCGATGTGGGGTTGCCAGACACCTCGCCCAGACTGAGCACCCTGAAGATAAGGCTCTGCCCTTTCTTTCCATCCATCCCATCGAACAAGTGCATCTGAAGACAAACTCCTAGACAGGGAGACTTACTGGCAAGCCAATTTGGGGACTGTCTTTAAGGGTCTCAACTCCCGAACAGAACTCAACAGCATGCACAGAATGAGAAACAGGGTTCTGTATTAGAATGGTACAGTGAAAGGTGGACTCTATAGAGTGCAGTGGAAGGTGGAGTATTCAGGGTGCAGTGGAAGGTGGACTCTTCGGGGTGCAGTGAAAAGGTGGACTCTGCGGTATGCAGTGAAGGGTGGACTCTACAATGTGCAGTGGAAGGTAGGTAGAGTATTCAGGGTGCAGTGAATGGTGGACTTTGCAGGGTGCGGTGGAGGGTGGACTCTGCAGGGTGCAGAGAATGATGGACTCTGCATGGTGTGCAGTGGAGGGTGGACTCTGCAGGGTGCAGTGAATGGTGGACTCTGCAGGGTGAATGGTGCTGTGGAAGATGGACTCTGCAAGATGTAGTGGGGGATGGGTACAGGGTGTGGTGAAAGGTGAAACTACAGTAAAAAAAAAGAAAATGTGACGTCGTTTCTAAATTGATGTAGTCTGCTATGACGTCAATAATAATGATGTCATCGCTGCTATGGAGATGTCAATAGCATCGGTTCCTGAAGAAGCCTTTTGGCAGAAGCCTGGATTAAAAAAAATGAACTCCGTGGGCGGTGTTGACAACTTATTGTTCATCACTATACATACATACATACATATATATATATATATATATATATATATATATATATATATATATATATATATATATATATATATATAAACAAAGCTTGCTCTTATGTCTCAGATTATAGAAATAGGGGGTGATAAGCCTTCATATCTGCAGTGGTAGATGATTCTGCCTAACTGACAGTATGTGCTTGAGTGGGTGGATGGGGGAATAAATAAATGCTTCTCAAAATGAACCTTCAGCACGCTTATAGTCTCCAAAGCAGGAGACATCTCCAATGGGGAGGAAAGCTCACTAACATATAACTCCTGGTCAGATACCGTATTTCGAAACCTGATTGTTTCGTGTGTGTGTGGTGTGTGTGTGTGTGGTGTGTGTGTGTGTGTGTGTGGTGTGGTGTGTGTGTGTGTGTGTGTATCTCTTGCTCCGCTCGCTCCGCTCCATGCCTTTCACCGTCTGTTTTGAGTGTCTTTTCTGTGTCATTGTGTGTGTGTGTGTATGTGTGTGTGTGTGTGTGTGTGTGTGTGTGTGTGTGGTGTGTGTGTGTGTGTGGTGTGTGTGTCCGTCAGTCAGTCTCTCTTCTCTCTCTCTCTCTCTCTCTCTCTCTCTCGTCTCTCTCGTTCGCTCGCTCGATCGATCGATCCTCTCTCCCCTCTGCCTGCTGTGTCTGTGTGTCTGTCTATCTCACTGTGTGTCTGTGTGTCTGTTCGTATGTCTCTCTTTTTCACCACAGCGCAACACTCTTCGTTAGTTTAGATGGTATCATCAGTTTTCCTCTTCTCCCGTTTTATTTGTCTTTTTGTTCACCATTCTTATTGCCTGCCCTGCAGTTTTATTTTCAGACCTTCATCGCATCGTTTTCTTGTTTGCTTTCCATTGCTATTGAAATCAAAGTCGTTTAGTGCGTGGCTTTATCACACTATTCTTTTGACTTCGATATCGTTATCTGTCCATTTTCGTTTGAACTCTCCTCTCTCTCTCTCTCTCTCTCTCCATCTCTTCTCCTCTCTCTCTCTCTCCTCTCTCTCTCTCTCTCTCTCTCTACGTTTGCCAGGGCAGTCAGTCAGTCCCCAGGTTCAGTTTGTTTCAGTGTAGAATGTTTTTTTTGCTCTCTCTCGTCGTCTACTCTCTCCCTCTCTCATTCTCTCTTTTTTGCTCTCTCATCTCTCAAAAAACTCTCCTCTCTTCTATCTCTCTCTCTCTCTCTCCTCTTTCTTTTCTCTTCTCTCTCTCCCCTCCTCTCTCTCTCTCCTTCTCTCTCTCTCGTTCTCGAATCTTTTTTCTTTTTCTAACCCTTCTTCTTCTTCTTCTTCTTCTCCTTCTTCTTCTTCTTCTTCTCTTTTTCTTTTCTTTTTCTTCTTCACTCTTCTCTTTCTTTTTTTGTCTTTTCTTCTTCTCTTCTTCTTCTCTTCTGCTTCTTCTTCTTTTTTTTCTGTTCTTCTTCTTCTTCTTCTTCTTCTCTTCTTCATTATTCTTTTCTTCTTTCTTCTCTTTTCTTTTCTTTCTATCTCACTTCATTATCTTTTTTTTCGAAGAAAGAAGTCTATCATTCTTTCGAACAGACACTGATCGCATTCGTCTTTAGACACCTGCGTTCTCTCTCTCTCTCTCTCTCTCTCGTCTCTCTCTCTCTCTCTCGTCTCCTCTCTCTCTCTCTCCTCTCTCTCTGCCTCTCTCTCTCTCCACCTCTCTCTCTCTCTCTCTCTTGATTTGCTTTATCTTGCAAGTATCCGTATCACTAAGACAGCACGTTCAGCGCCAAGTCGATTAGGTCTCCTCTCTCTCTCTCTCCCTCTTGATTTGCTTTTTTATCTTGCAAGTAGGCTCAACTCAAGGGAAGAACACAGCAGAGAACAAGAGGAGGCGCAAAAAACCGTGCAAAAACGGGGGTAGGGTTTTGTAGGGTTTGGAAAAATGGGCGCAGGGCATCGATGGGAATGCAGTCTAAATTATCACACACAACACACACACCACACACACACACACACACACACCACCACACACACATACACACACACACACACACAAACCCACACCACCACACTCTCACACACACACTCGTCACACACACACTCCTCACACACACACACACGCACGCACGCACGCACCACACAACGCACGCACGCACGCACTCACCAAACACACACGCACGCACGCCGCACGCACACACAACACACACACACACGCACACACACGCACACACACACACGCACACACACACGCCACACACACACCACACGCACACACACACACAAACACACACACATACCGCCATAAGAAACCGTTATTTCTGGCATACAGCGTGAAATGCGAGTTATTGGGAGGTAAAGAGAAGAGTAACGGCTACAACGACATCTAAACAACAACACCACTACCAATAACAACAACAAAGAAACAAACCCCGTTTATCTACATCCTATCCTCTCTCTCTTCTCTCTCTCTCTCTCTCCTCTCTCTCTCTCTCTCTCTCTCTCTCTGTCTCTCTCTCTCTGTGTGTGTGTGTGTGTGTGTGTGTGTGTGTGTGTGGTGTGTGTGTGTGTTGGTGTGTTATGCATATGTATGTATGTATATATGTATGTAATCTATGTAATTGTCAATGAAATTTATGGCTACTATTTATCAGTTTTATTGGTGGACCCACGCGAATTCCAAGCTGGTGGAGGTCAGAAATTTTTTTCAGAAGGAAGTGTAATGCTTTATGTGTCTGAAGATTATGTAACTCTACAGACTTAAGTGTCGGATCTGAAACATGAACTCGGCGATCTACCAAACCCAAACCAACAAGGGAGAACAAAAAAATGCGCGCGCGCGCGCGCACACACACACACACACACACACACACAACACACCACACACACACACACACACACACACACACACACACACACACACACACACATACAGACACACACACACACACACCACACACACACACAGACACCACACACACACACACACACAACACAACACAACACAACACAACACAACACACACATACTGACTTGTGTGTTAGACAAGCCGAGTGTAATCAAGAAAAAAGACTTGGAGGATGTTTCCATAGTCAACAAATCTTTTTATTTTCTTTTCTTTTTGTCTACGAAGAAAGACAAATAAATCAAGTGCAGTCTATGAAGGATTACTACCGTGACATAGCCACCGACAAACTGGACCTGGCTGACGATGTAGAATTCGACAGATTTCATTGGCCGAACACTATAGATGACTTCTCACACCTTTCCACTGCGTGTGCTTTGCAAGCAAAAGGCGAAACGTTCTACTAAATGAGGGCAATTTCCAGGGCTTCGGCATGTTGATAGGGAAAGATATCTCCCACCTTTTAGAGACCTCAGAGACTAACACCACTTCTTTTTTTTTTTCTTTCGTGCGCTCAGACAAAAACCCCAGACGCACTGACGAAGGCTGCTGTACGGCGGAGGCCCTCCAGAGATGCACAGAGCTTCTGCCTCGTCGATGTGTAAGCAGGTCAGGTTTCTGGTCTTAGCTTGTTGTGATTTGGACAACCTTGCAGGAAGTATTCCACAGCCATTTGGGGTTGTGTACCGAATGAGACTCGCCAATGGGGACTTTTGTGAGCATGCGGTGTTTGAGTCTGGAGTGCCTGTCCTCAGTCTCAACATGGTCACTTGGTCCCGCCTGGGCAGCAGGTAGTACGCATCTTTCTTGTTGAACTCTGGGTGTTGCCCAAGCCACCTTCTTTTTTCTGCTTCTCATTGATAATGCTTTTGGCTTTTTCGAAAGAGATTTCCTTCTCGAGTCGGGGCTGTCGTCCTCCTTTCTTTGCCAGTTGGTCAGCTTCCTTATTGCCATATATGTTGCAGTGTGAGGGTATCCAGTGGATGACAGTGTTCTCAGTGGACTACTACATAGTTCCCCCCCCCCTCTCTCTCTTCTCTCTCTCTCTCTCTCTCTCTCTCTCTCTCTCTCTCTCTCTCTCTCAGTTTGTTTGCCTTCCTCCTACTAGGAATGCATCCAGCCCTCACCAGGAACTAAGCCTAGGCACTCTACTCCCATGGCAAACATAACAAGGCAACAAAACAAAGCCTAGGCATTCTACTCCCTGCAAAATTAGTAACAAAGATAAGGAATGAAGCCTAGGTATTGTACTCACAGGCAAATTGATAACAAAGACGGCAAAGTCTTGACGCTCTTCTTCGTGGTAAAAATTGATAACAAAGGTAAGGAACACAGCCTAGGTATTTGTACTCCTAGGTAGATTGATAACAAAGGTAAGTCACACAGCTACGTGTTGTACTCCTAGGTAAATTGATAACAAAGGTAATGAACACAGCCTAGGTATTGTACTCCTAGGTTAATTCATAACGACCACAACAAAGCCTAGGCACTCTGCTTCCTGTCAAAATGGCAAAGGCAACGAACAAAGCCTAGGCACTGTTACTCCCTGGCAAATTGATAACAAAGGCAACGAACAAAGCCTAAGTACTGTACTCCCTGGCTAATAATAACAACAAACGCAACCAACAGACTCTAGATACTGTGCTCTTTGGCAAATTAATAAGAAAGGCAACGAACAAACCCTAGGTACTGTACGCTTTGGCAAATTGATAACAAAGGAAACGAACAAACCCAGATACTGTACTCTTTGGCAAATTAATAACAAAGGCAACGAACAAACCCTAGGTACTGTACTCTTTGGCAAATTGATAACAAAGGCAACGAACAAACCCTAGATACTGTACTCTTTGGCAAATTGATAACAAAGGCAACGAACAAAGCCTAAGTACTGTACTCCCTGGCTAATTAATAAAAAACGCAACGAACAAACCCAAGATACTGTACTCTTTGGCAAATTAATAACAAAGGCAACGAACAAACCCTAGGTACTGTACTCTTTGGCAAATTGATAACAAACGCAACGAACAAAGCCTAGGTACTGTTAAGACTTTGATGCTCCCTCGTCTTGCGACGGCATGAGGCGATTAAGGCGCTCCACTGTGCACGGTCCTCAGCCAGCTGTGCTAGTGTCACTCCATCCTCTGTCAACGAGTCTGAGGTCTCTCTCCACTGTCTGTCGCCAGCTCATCCTGGGTCGTCCTCTTTTTCTCTGGCCTGCTGGGGGGGTCCATTCATTGGCCTGGTTTGCAGGTCTTGAAGAGGGTAATATTACGGCATGACCAGGCCAGTGAAGGCGCCGTCTGCAGACGGTGGTTGACACGGGGAGCTGTCTGGACCTCTCCCTGATGTCTTCATTTGATATAAAATCTGACCATTTGATGCCCAAGATCTTACGTAGGCACTTAGTATCAAAAGCGTCGAGTTTCTACTACCTGGGTGGTCTTCAGTTGCAAGGTTTCACAGCCATATAACAGCGTTGAAAATCACACTGGAGTTAATAATAATAAATAATAATAATAATAATAATAATAAATGATGATGATGATGATGATGATGATGATAAAAATAATAATAATGATAATAATAATGATGATAATAACAATAATAGTAATAATAACACACACAATAATGATTATGACGATGATGATGGTGATGACGATGACGGTTCATAATGATATACTACTGCACTACTACTACTACTACTACAGAAGACTAAGAAGAAGAAGAAGAAGAAGAAGAAGAAGAAGAAGAAAGAAGAAGAAGAAGAAGAAGAAGAAGAACAAGAACAAGAACAAGAACAAGAACAAGAAGAACCAAAAGAAACAAAACAAAAACAAAAGATTTCCTTCGCTCCCTATCCTACTCAAATGAAATGAGAATCAAGAGAAAGAAAAAAAAAAACAAAACCAAAGTAAATTGTTTGCACACACACACACACACACACACACACACACACACACACACACACACACACACACACACACACACACACACAGAGAGAGGAGAGAGAGACAGACAGACAGACAGACAGACAGACAGACAGACGGAGGGTCAATGTAAAACAAAGAGAGCATAAAAAGTTCGACAAACAAGGAAATGAAAAACATGCACAACGAATTTATATAAATCCCGAATTCTGTAAAGTTACAAGAAGGTCAAAAGATAAATGAACTGGTCAAGGAACAAAGGAAAAAGGAGTACAACAAAAACAATACGAAGAAAAACGGAGTATGATACCAACAAAACAAACTGGTAGCAAGAAAAAAAAAAAAAAAGAGAATAAAAAAAGGGCGCAGGGAAGTGGAAAAATGAAAAGTAAACATAAAAATAAGACGAAAGACACACAGTGAATGAAACTGGTTAACTTGAGAAGTTGGGGGGAGGATCATAAAATTAAGAAAACAGAAAACAGTGGGGGAGCAGGGGGGGGGGGGGGAATCTAGAATCTAGAAAAGGAGTGGGGGGGGGGGGGGGGGGGGGATCTAAAATTGGTGGAGGTGGAGGTGGGGTTCGGAATCTGAGGGGGGGGGGGGGGGGGGGGGAGCAAAAGAAAGAAAATGAATGAATTCATATAAAAAAACGACAAAGGCAAAAAAAAAATAACATCAAAACTGAAAGAAAGAAAGAAAATAAAGAAAGAAAAAAAGAAAGAAGAAGAAAGTATCAGAGAGAGAGAGAGAGAGAGAGGAGAGAGAGAGGATGGAGAGAGAGAGGGAGGATGAGTAGAGAGAGAGAGAGAGAGAGAGAGAGGAGAGAGAGAGAGAGGAGAGAACGCAAGAGAGGAGAGAGAAACGTGGTCGATGCCAGTTTTATGTTGTTTGCCGGAAAAGACGAACGACAGAGGAAGATTCACTTTGAAGGATGTGGCCAGATCATAACAATTTCCTTCACCGGCTCATGTTGCCAGACTTTTTTTTTAAAGCAGCATGGTGCGCGACTGGCATCGTTTGATGCCCAGCTCAATTCTGCCAGAACCAGAGGCACAGAGGTGGAGAGTGACTGTCGTCCCTTTTGTCTATTGAGAGTTCCATTGCCCATATTGAACGCACTCACCTCAAATTATTGATCTCAATGGTACCTTTTCTGCCTGTCTCTTCACCACAATTTGCCTTGAAGGGCCCAAAACTGTCAGGTGTGAACCACACACACGGTGGTGACTCAAGCAGAGACAAAAAAAAAAAAAAAACAAAAAAAAACTTCATTCAGGCAGTGTGCCCGCCCTTACGGATCAGTAGACTAGACAAAAAGTTGGCAGACATTGTAACATGAGAGAGCAGACAGTCAACTGAACACTTCTCGGCGTTGCAAGGAATGTGTGGCCCGGAAGTGATTACTGATCTTGTCGAGAGTTCGTTCGGGATCCTGGCAAAGGCAAAGAGTGAGAAAAGGGCATCGAAATATTAACACTAGCCTCTCTACATTTTTGGCCCGACTTTTTAAAATCTATTTTATTATTCATTTATTTTTATTTCATTTCATTTTTTTCTTCTTTTTTATTCTCCTAGTTCTTACAGAACAGGGAGTACTTTACAATGGGAACGAAGAAATGCTGTTTGTGTGTTTGTGTGTCTGTTCGTCCGTCCGTCCATCCGTGGTCAATATGTATTCCACACTCTCCAAACAAAACTACTGGGGCCGATCTTTCTGAACATTTGTAGGTATGTTCATTTTGGGTCACGGAGGATGCCCAATATGTCATTTTAACCGTTACAGCCGTCACTAACGGCCTACACGGTGTTTTCCTTCTTTATGGGAAATGTCAGAAAGTACTTGGCCGATCTTTCTGAAAATTTGTAGGTATGTTCATTATGGATCACAGATGATGGCCGACGTTTACCAGAACAGCCGTTACTAACGGCTACAACGGCCGAAAAATGTTTTTTTCCTCTTTATGGAATATCTCACGCGTATTCAAGATAAACTGGGAGTACATTTATATGCTTTGCATCTTTGTTTCTGAGGTCGTTAAGGACGACGTCGAATGCCCGACTGTCACTGCTTTCTCTTTTTCTTTTTTTCTTTCTTTTTTTTCAGATAGACAGCAGGCATCATAAGTGTGATGGACAGAGCTGTCAGACAGATGGAGTGGTGTGCTCTGGCTATAGGGAAGGGACAGTCTGCTGGGGCTTGATGAGTATGAGGTCCAGCGCCAAAATCAATGGGACTGGTGCCATTTTCTTTGTGAAGTCGATCGATGCATCGTATTCAGAAAGGTACTGAACAACAACAACAACAAAACGATGATGATGATGATGATGATGATGATGATGATGATGATGATGATGATGATGATAAACAATGATAATAATAATGATAATGATATAATAATCATCCTCATCATCACGAAAATGATAATAATAATAATAATGATAATAATGGCTTCTGATGACATTGGTTTTTCTTCTGTTTTTCTCCATCGCCACTTACTGCTGTAAGTGTATGACTATCTACATTTTTTTTTATTTGAACACATCCAGTCAGCCGAATTAAAAAAGAATCAAACCAAGCAACAAGCACACACACACACACACACACACACACACACACACACACACACACACACGCACACACGCACACACGCACGCACGCACGCACGCATGCACGCGCGCGCGCACGCGCTCGCGTGCACGCACACACGCACGCATGTCGCGCGCGCACACACTTGCACGCACACACACACACACACACACACACACACACACACACACACACACACACACACACACACACACACACACACACCAACACACACATAAAAACACGCGCGCGCGCGCGCAACACACACACACATAAACACACGCGCGCGCGTGCAACACACACAACACACACACGCACACACACACACACACACACACAAACACACACACACACACACACACACACACACACACACACACACACACACACACACACACACACACCACACACACACACTGACTGACTGAAAACCAATTTATTGTCAGATTAACTCAAAGTTGTACTACTCACACACACACACACACACACACACACACACACACACACACACACACACACACACACACACACACACACACACACACACACACACGCACGCGCACACACACAGGCACGCACCACGCACATTACCGCACGCACGTACGCGCACGCATGGCACGCACGCACACACACGCACGCACACACACGCACGCACGCACGCACACACACACACACACACACACACACACACCACACACACACACACACACACACACACACATCGAAAAATAAAGAAGGCATTCAGATGCCAATGATAATGTAAGCACAGACTGTCAGTCTGGGTGTCAAAGTGGTTTAGGTTTAATGACATTGTCAGACTACAGTGCCTTTGAAGTGTAAAAGTTTACAATAATACCAGCAGGAAACGACAAGACTGATGCTTCTGTACGTTGACTCTCAAAGCCAAATGTCAAGTTAAAAACAAAACAAACAAAACAAACAAAAAATCCTCCGGCAGTGCTCGTTCTAGCTCATCGCGTACAAGGTAATGGTTTTGTTCATTTTTCGTGCGACATTTTCTTTAAATTTTACTTTGCAATTGTGAAAATTTAGATTCCGTCTTGTTTTTATTTTACCTGTTTGCTGTGCTCACGTTGCCTAGTTCTCATGTTTTGTGTTATGTCAGATAGAGGAACGGGATTGTAATGATGCTATTTCTTATTTTCAATACAGGAACCAATCATGTGCTTTTTCCCCTTAGAGATTCAACTGTATACGGAGGAGGAAGTCTTTAGAAATAACTGCACTAACATCTATCCTTTTATATTTCGTTGTCTGTAATTGCAATACTGTCGCATCTAATCACAGCAATGAACACAAGCCTGAAAAATGTTTTACATTTATATGTAACAGAATCAATGGCTTCAAGAAAAGAAAAAAGCTGTTGACCTCACAAGGAAGCGCGATGTTATTATTTTCTTTCTCCAAGGAAACTCATTTGCAAACTAGTTCAGAAAACATTGATTTTTTTTTTTTTTTGGGGGGGGGGGGGGGGGGGGGGGGTTGTAGTCTTGGTGGTGGTTCATTTCTCTTGGTAGACATTTACCGAGCGAAATAATGGGAAGGGGGAACAGAGGAGAAATGACATCATTACAATAAAAAACATCAACTTCCCAAAGGGGTCACTGGAGATGAATGCAAAGAAATAAAAGGAGAATATGATTGGTTCGATTATATGTGTGTAGTGTATGCAAAAAGCAGAAAAAGTGTGAACTCCTCAGAAAATAGACTCAAGAGAAAACTAAAAGGCAGCAACAAAAGAAGTGATTGAAATTACAAAAAAAAAAAAAAAAAAAACAAAAA